>CAJVPS010001512.1:0-15252 GCA_910591765.1 Ambispora leptoticha | reverse complement strand
ATTCTCTAGATCAATTAAAAACATGTCTTAATAAGGAATATGCTGAGTATATAAAAAAATATAATAGATATCCATATAAAGCTGAATTTGAAATTAGTATTTATCAGGAATATATTATTTCATATAGTTGGATAAATCATAAAAAGGAACAATTGTGATATAGATTTAGTAACTGTCTCCAATAATTAGAAATATAAATACACATATCTATTTATTCAATTAATATATCTATTTAAAATAAAATTATCTTAAGTATTCCTGAGGGCTAGTATTTTAGACTTTATTCATTATCCCTAAGGGCTGGTAATATTTTTTACTTTGATTTTTTTCATATTAACCTGTTTTATGGGACATAAAAATCTCTAGTATAGATAATAGATCATGCTTGTTATTGTTTCTCATCCATCTCAATTTCAACACTAGGCTGGATATGGATAGCTTCTCAATTATATAAGAAGTGGTGAGTAGGATGTACTTATATTATTATATTAATAAATAACCAAAAAAATAATTATTCGATTATTATGTCTTATTTTATCCAATTTCAAAGCATTATATCTTCTGAAATCTCACCCTGGTTAGGCAGAATGTTTATTATCTTTTAATCTCTTGATCTTCTTTTCTAGATCAAGAGGGATGTCCCATCGAAGTGAGAAAGACTCAGATCTGGGTTTATTCAGATCTATAACTATAAACTCTTTTTGCCTCAAATAACTGTCAATAATTTTTGAAGTTTTTTGTGGATCTACATCAGTGTAAGGACTTATAATATCTACAAGTTTTTGAATAGAGCCTCCACCATTAAAGAGAACAATATAAGTAGCATTTTCACGAATATCTATTAGGATTTTGTGGAATTTTTGAGTAATATAAATTAAGGAAATATTCTCATGATGACCTCGAGTAAAAAATGGAATAATTTTTTTCTGTATAGCTGGAGGGTCAGAGTAAAAATCTTCAAATATTGCTAATATATTTCTTTTAGCATTAAACTTTTTGGGATCTGGGATTTTATCAGGAGATAGTGTAGAAAATATGACATCTTCATAATAAGGCTTTGATTTGTCTTGGTCAAGATATTTATAAAAATCTCGAACTATTTTATATTTTGGCTCATTTAAATGATGTCTGAAAAGAAATACATCATCACATTTAATATTGTATTCCCCTATCTTAGAATGCTTTTTCTTCTTAAATATGTAATAAAATTTGGATATTGTTAGCAAGTTTAAATTCATATTGGTCTTACCTGAATTGCTAGTCCCTGCCATCATGATATAAAAAGGCCATGCTGGTGCAGCTTTATCTCCCTGGTATTTTTTTGAAAGTTTTACCTCATCCACGGCAAATATACAATATAACATCTTTTTATTATAAATATATATTATATTTTTTTATTCTGATGAATAATCTGATTTTGACATGCTATTTATCTATATTTTGTAGATAACCTTTCTCTTGCAATTTGCATTTTATGTATAGGAATAAATCAGCACCATACGGTATTTTAATAAGATCTATATCTTGCTCTTTGCATATTTCCTACTTTTTTTGATCATGTTTTCTTTGATTATCTAGATTATCTTGATTTTTGTGATATAAACTATTATGATGGTAGTATTAAACTCCCTGGAATTCATATACTAATTTTAGCTCTTTATTATATCCATCTAATTGCATCCTATTCAAAAATGACAGTTTACAAGATGGAAATTTCTCACCTAACAGATCTTTGAAAATATATCTATAGCAATACTCATCAGTATGATGGAAGCAAAGTGGATACCATTCAAATTTTGTAGCTATTAATAGATATGGATATTTCCACTGATACTTTCCATTTTCACAAGACCAGAGATATATATCAAAATCATTTATTTGGCCAGTTTTATCAAGACATTTTCCATTATGCTTCTTTGTATACTCTTTAGCCTTAACCACTTTATTAATAATATGAACGAAATTAACAGATCTGGAACAAGTATTTTCTTCCAATATACTCTGGGGTGAATACTGAAGTGTGTCAATATTTATGTGTATGAGTTTCTCAAGTATAAACCCACGTGTAGGTGTGAATTCTTCATCTAAATAATATAATACTGGCTCATTCTTCATTACTACAATTTTTCAGATTTTATGTAAAGAAGGGCTCTAAATTTTATCAGTTGCATACCTTTGATTTTCCATATCTCCTTCCCATTTTGCATTAGTGAGTAAGTAATGAATGGTATCCCCCTTTTTTAATTTTTCTTTGTCTTTACCAATCAAATATTTGTATTTTGTAGATGGTCTAGATTCTATCCTATTCAATCTAATTGCTTTTATAGGTACTAACTTCCATTTCTTTGAGCCTGATGCTCATATAAGTCATGTTGGATAATTATTCAGATATTCAAGAACTTTTGGTAAATACTTAACCTGCCCTTATTAATTTAGGATTCCTGAATATAGTTTTAATAGTGGATTGAACTTTGTACAACATCTCTGCTAACATCTTATTGAATCATTCTATAAGAGCTAATCCATGATGACTATAAGCACCAATTACTCAAATTGTGATATTATGCGCTTTCATTAATTAAGCAGTTTCACTCATGAATTCTTTACCACCATCACATTATAGAAGTGTCGAATACGTAAGAGGATTATTTGAATTATCATAAATTTTCTTAAATGCTTTAGCAACTTCAGAACTATTTTTCGATATTAGAGGGACAGTGCATTTAAAATGTGATACAACATCTATAATAATAAGTGTCCATTTATATATCTTTCTATTAACTGTATCATTTGTAAGACATAGCAAATCATACATATGCATATAATTCAGGTGACTGATTTTACCATAACTAATCTGTGGAGTATTTTTTGATGATAGGGCGTACTTTTGCCATTCATTCTGTCTAGAAAGCTATTCACAAATTTTTTTATATGGGAAGTTATATTCTTTATTTTTGATAGTATTATACAGCTTTTGAGAGTTGGAATGGTAACCAGTAGATTGGTAAAAAAGCAATTTACAAATTAAGTTTAACTTCTCATCTGGATTAATTCTAATAATAGGCATGCTCAATCTATGTGAAGCATGGTCTAAGGATCTACTCATTTTTGATATTACTTATTATAGCAAAGTCAAGAGATAAGATAAGAGATGAAGTCTCCTTTTTATGAAAGATATAATATGTCATAAAAAATAGAGACAGAGTCTCATTACTTTGTAATAATCATGGCATTTTATAGACTCCAACCTTCCAATCGAATAACTCATAGATCAGCTACAGATAAAGAACTCGAGCTAGAACAAATTAACCAAAAACTCCAGAAGATATTACAATTAGAGGTTGCTATCAACAAATCAAATAAGAAATATATAAAGAATCTGGAATGTAAATACACTCGGTGTGAGAATGAAATCCAATCTCTCAATAAAGAACTGGAATGGCTTGAAAATACTTCAGAGAAAGAAAAGGCAGAGTTGAGATCAGAGATATCATTTCTTAAAAGAAGCTTATATCAAGCTAAAAAAGAAATCTGAGATAAGGTATTCTATATCAATAATATAGAGAAGCAATTACAAGAATCAGAAGAGCAGGTTCAAAATCTAAGACATAGGTTCAAAGTTATTTCTTCTTGAAGAAGCTCTCCAAGTTTATATAATTCAGAAGAGAAAGATATAGATATGATAAATCTTGATCTTTTTATATAAATCAACCGAGGCTTGGATCATATTGAAAACCATCTTAGAGGTACTGGAACATCATTAAATAATCCTATCAATATTATAAATGACATTAGAGATTCTTTAAATGCTGTCCACCTTAATTACCAAAATGCATATCAGGATATAGATGATGTTATCACCTAATGAGATAATAACAATAATCAGATAGTTCAGCTATAGCAAAATGTCAATTTCTATAGATAACGGAATATTATTTTGCAAAATCAAGTTAATCAGCTTACTCAAAATAATTTTTAGAACCAAGTCAATTAGATTATCCAAGAACAAGATAACTTACAGAACCAAGTTAATCAAATTATCCAAGAGTGACATAATTTATGAAATCAAGTTAATCAACTTACTCATGAGCATGATAATTATCAGAATGATCTTACTTTGATGATTACAGCTTATAATAACAAACAAGAAGAACGTCATCACTGATAGTTCTCATATCATAATAAAAATAGACGTATTGGTGAATTAATTCAAGAAAAGTTCACTATTCAATTATTATTACAGTAATACCATACCAATAGTAGGAATTTATAATAAAGATATGATATGTGAGGGTGTTTGTGGTATAATATTACTTTGGCATTAGAAGAACAATCAAAACTCAAACATGTTCTTAAAATTATTTATAAGGTATTTATTCATCACTTAGAACAGGAGCTACAACAATGTCAGGCTGATAAAGGATTATTAGAATATAATCGAGATCGAATCTTTGATAGATATTATAATAAATTCAAGAATCAAAAGGCAAGTCATATCAAGTGGAAAAATAGAGAGCGCAATTTTTAGCAATTAATTTTGAATTTAAATTAACAAATATTTGCGCTTCAGAATAATTTACCTATAAATAATTAATATAGAGAAATGGCAGGATATATACCACCCCTATTTTATGGAAAAGCTGGAGAAGATCCTAAAGAATGGATTAGAGATTTTAAACAATATTGTGAAGCATCTGGACTTGATCCACTAGCAAACACTTGAACCAGAGTAAGAATTCACAGACTTTTTAAGATTTGTTTAAGAGAAGATGCAAAAGATTTTTATGAAACTCATCTCAAGAATAAAAATTAGGAATTGCAACATATTAGCGATAATACGGGTCTTACAGATCTTGATGCTATTAATGGATTAGCTAATAATAATGCATTGCACAATATTAATGCTAATCAGTTTAGAGGTGGAGCTCTTCAAATAAGAAATACAGTTTCAACTGACAACAATGTAATTGCTACACCATTGGTGCTAGCATATACTATTTTTGATGAAGATTGGTTGATAGCTGGTGGATAACCAACAGATTTAGCTCCTAATGCTCCCAATGCTAATGCAGAAGGTAATACTATTATTCCTAGTATTCATATTGGACAAGTAATATACTAGTTCAGAACAAATTATCCAATAATTATTGCTGAAAAATCAAAAGTTGTATTTAATAATATTACTCAAGGAACTGATCTTATAGGCCAATTCTATGTATAATTAAAAAGAATGGTTATACTTGCTTATCCAGCACTCCCAGCATTAAATCGGAAAGAAATGATTAGACAACAATTCTTTCAAGGTCTTTCTTCCGACAATAAATTAGAAGTAAGACATATTGGTCTTGAAAATCCAATTTCCACTTTATTACCAAAATTAAAACAAATTGAAAGACAGAAAGCTGAATTGATATTAGGGCAGTATAATTCTAATTCTTATCCAGTCACTTCTCATTCACGATCTATAGCTAATACAAAAGATCCTTATATAACAAACAATATAAGTATGACCAAAAAAGAAATTGAAAATTTGGTAAAAGGTATTATGGCATCTTCACAATCTTAATCTGTTTCTTCGCAGATAGCTTCTCAATTGCAAAATAGATAGTTGGTACAATCTAGTCAAATGGAGCCAGGTAAAATATATAAGGATTCTAATTTACGCTTGAATAACCAAGAATGGCTTCAAATAGATGAAGCAACAGATCGTCTTAGTGCTCTAGCAGGTCTATCTACTTTATAATCATTAATAGATACAATTACTAAAGGAGTTGTTGATAAATTTTCTTCCTTCTTGCCTAAGAAAAATGGAGGAAATATATCAAAAAATGTCGAAGTCGACTTGGATGAAGAACTGACTAATCATATGAGTAAGTTGTCAATAAATAAGACTATATCTAGACAGGTCAAGAAGGAGATTAAGAGATCATCCCAGCATAGGTACTCAAACTGCAATAGGACTGGATATAATTTTTACAAGTGTACTTGTAAGAAAAGGTCTAAGAATAGATTCAAAAAGAGTGATAATATCAATAATATTGTTATGGATTCTGACTCTGGTTCAGATACAGACTCTTCTAATAATGATTCTTCAGATAATAACTCTGATCCTGAGAAAACCTCATCTGAATCTAAAGCTGATATCAATGTCAATATCACATATTTAAAAAAAACGTAAAGAATAGTTCAAAAAATAAGTCACCTTTCAATAAGAACAATTCGAATAAATCATCTTCTAAGAAGTTCAAATTACGCAAAATAAAAAAAGATATATCTACTTTCAATAAATCAATTATTCTTAAATATAATATTCATTAAATTTTATTAGAAATACTTGAAAAGATCTTACTCTCACACCAGTTGAAGAAACTTAAATCTGAAGATAAATATTTATTCATTCTGGATTTCACGAATTACTGGGATCTAATCCTAGCAATACCTGATTCAGAAGATGAAGAGATATTGGATGATCCTATAAAAATTGATTTTGTTCAGAGAAAAGATCTGGCTATAGATGTTGTAACTACAAAATGCAAGATCAAATGATTAATAATCCTGGTGGCCATGGTAGATCCTGGTGCAAATTTTCCAATTATGTCTGAAGATATAGCTAAATAATTAAAGTTGGTAATTGATACAAAAGAAAAATATGATCTTAGAGGTATTACTACTATTTCTACAGAATCTCTTGGAACTATCTGAAATATAGTAATAGACTTTATTCTAGATTGTACTATATATTCCAATTTTGCGATAGTCAAATATCCCAAACCTATACTAATTTTGCCAAATACTCTCCTAGATAAATATGATTATGATTTGCTCACGTTAAAATGAGAATTAAAACTTGTATGTAATGGTAAAGAGTATTTTATTTTGATAAATATGCACAAAATCAAGAATAAACTTGAAGTAAATTGTGCTATTGCATCTCAGAATAATAAGTTATTGATATCTGATCAAATTTCTCAAGAGACAGATAGTAATAAGGATGACAATATAACATTGGAGAAATGATATGCTCCTATGGATTTTAACCCAGATTTTGATGATCCGTCATTAGCAGAGCAAGTACCTTCAGTACTAAAAAAATGCATGAGTTATGAGGAGTTAGAAAAATCACTATATGAGGTAATTATATCCAAAGTTAAATTAATTGAGCTCAATAAAAAATTGCAACTTCATATAAATAAGTCTGAGATAAATAAGTCTGAGAAAGTTGCCAATAGTGATATACTATGTGAGATATAAAATACTCTAGAAAAAGCAAAGATTGATTAGTTGAAATTTACTAAAAGCAGTCACTTTGTGACTAAAATTCTTTCTGATTCACATTCATATTCTTCTGTTTCTTTACAATCTTATTCAATTAAAGTATATAGGTCATCTTTTTTTGTTATAATTTTAGCAGTATTAACTTTACTATCCACTGTGTGACTCCTTTCAGTGATAATATTAGATGAGTCAGAAATTCAATTAGTCTTAGATCTCAGTTTTTTCCTCTTTATCTGTATATTGGAAGTAATGATAGGAATTTCTACAGAATATGTAATGTGATTGATAGATCAAGTATTGTCTCTACCAATATTTGATTGTGATATCACTTCTCTAGGATCTATTAGAGGATAGTTTTCCCTTCATATTTGATATACACATCTTGTTGATATTTTATATTTGATAGCCATAGCTTCTGATACACATTTCATCAAATTTCTGGCATTAATAATATCTTGTATATTATCATCTGATAAAGAAGTTACATCAGATCACAGATATCAAATTATTTTTTCAGAGTTTTGAGTCATGATCTATTTATAAAAAATAAAAAAAAATATTTAGATATAAATTCAAAAAATTTTTAATCTTGTTTTGATACATATCTAGAATGTTCAGTAAATATCCAATTTTGTTTTGATATATCTAGATCATTCAGTTAACATCTAATTCTATTTCAGTAAATATTCAATTTAGATATATTGGTTAATATTTAATTCTATTTCAGTAAATATTTGATTTATTCATTTTTATTAGTATTTGATTAATATTCTCAATTGATATTTGATTAGTATGACCACAAGCAGTGCAATAAAAACTTATCATTTTTTGTGTTTCAGTAGAAAGATGAATATTATGAGATTTAATCTGAGAATGTGGAGGTATTATATTAGACGATTTCTTAATCTCATTAAGTACTATAGTTTTATTATATACAAGATATTAATATAGTTTTTGATATTGGAAGTTTGTGATTTATAGATATTACTAATATAAGTTATTCAGTATTTAATTAGTTTTTTTTTCTATATTATTATTTGATATGACCTATGTGAAAGATCTTGAGAATGAAATATATTGTATTCTCCAATCTTCTTCTAAATTGCGTAACTATAACAGTGAGTTGCAGGATAAATACAGAAAGCAAGAAGAGAATTTTGATCAAGAAAGAAAGGGATGGGATCAGGATAGAAAGAAGTAGAGTAAAAAACTAGGAGGGGCTAATACTGAGATTCAGAAATTACGTACTCATGATCTGGAACTTATTAAAGAGAATAGATATCTACAGATTAAAAATGCTCATAAAAATATATCTCTTGCAGAATCCAAGACTAAACATATTACAAAATTAGAGAAGATTAAATTGCTTTGGAATGGGATGAAATTATTGAAAGATAAGCTAGATTTATCTCAGAAAGACTCATCAAAAAAAGGATCTGAAATCAACTCTCTCAAGTCTAAGATAGTTGAATTAGCTTTAAAATTAGTGAATTAGAGTGTTTGAAATCTGAGGATATATTGGAATCTATAATCAGTAGAGATGATGAAAAAAATATATTGTACGAGAAACAAAGTTTCATAATCAAGCCTGATAATATATCTGTAGTATTACAAAGCAGGCCATTAGGTGATGAATCAGAGATGAGTCAAAAACTCAAAGCTCAGCTTCCTCAAGACTCTGTCTCTTCTTTGAATTATGATACTTACATATCTAATGAATTTAGCAAAAATCTAAGTAAGTATTTTGTACGTAGAAAAAGTATGGATCAAACTGAAAAAATTGATAATAATATCTTGACAGATACTAGCACTTTTGGTACTTGCTTCGCTAATAATAAGATTATCAAACTATCAAAAAATGATACCAAGACCAACTCCAAGATAAGTAATGAAACTAGCATTAGCAAAATTAGTGAGAATAATATGTCCTCTTTGATTAAATCGAATGCCCAGATGAGATCTAGTCTCAAGACTTTATCTCTTCCTGCTGTGGTAAATACTTTATTATCATTGCTATCAGTATATATTTTTCTTGCTCTATTAATTATTGCAGTTGTGTGGTTTATGAGACACATATAGAATATAGATAGACTCAAAGTACTATTACTCTGCAGATCTGAAGAAGTAACTCTAGACTTAAAGAGTCATTTCTTTAAAATAAAAGATCATAAAAAAAGTGATCAATTACGGGATATGTGGATTAGGTGAATATCTATTTAAACTTGGATATTATTTATGTACGAAAAAATATTATTAATATTATATAAATATCTTAGTCAATTGTGACAATCTTAGCTAAGAATACTTAATAATATAGGTCAATCGATATCTGATGGTTCATCTTTTTTACTGCCATATATGATTGATAATGCTTGAAGCCGAGTAATTTCAAGGCCAATCACCCTATGCCATGTATTCCAGAAATCTATTAATTCTTGATACTCTGATTCAAATCATATAGAAATATATACTGTTTCAGAATTGTAATTTTGGGTTTGTGTTTTTGTGCCTGCATAATTAAATCATACATCGCATTTCTATATTTTACATTAAGCTTAGATAATTTTAAAAGTAGATCCAATAATTTCGAATGAGTGGAGTCTGTAATTTTATCTAATGTATTAAAATAATCATTATATCTAATAGATACATCTGAAGACCTGATTATACCAGCTTTGCTAATACCAAAACATATTTTTTCAGCATGAGCAGTAGCATTTTTTCATAAATGGGAGATAATAGCTTTATCTTTTTTTGGAGCATCACATAAATCTTTTATATATTTCTTAATTCATCTCTCTGCTGATTTCTGTTCTAATTCATCCTTTTTTGTCCAGAGTTCATCAGGGGTAGTAATGTTTATTAAAGATCCATTATCAGTGAGTGGTTCAAAATATTTATCACTATTTATAAATCTGGCACAGAGACCAACTATACTCTTTAGGTAATAATTGATATCTATCTTTTTGTTAAGTTTTTTCACCACATCTGGATATTCCATACATTCTCCTACTTTTCATGATATTTTCTTCCCATACTTATCATATCGTTCTTCCCTTTCTACTACTATACACTCAAAGCATTCACCAGATTCTGAGATATCATAAATATATAAATCAGGTATTAATTCCTTCTTTCTAAGCTATTTGGACTTCTCAACCTCATGAGCGTAATTAGATTCCATTTGAGAAATGAAATGCTTAACAGACTTATTATCTTTATCAGGCCTCTATGCATAAGTTTGAACACATTCATTAATATCTATCTGAGATGAATTTTCTACTGTATTTTTAAGGACCCCTCCAATAATCTGATATAATATTCTATTATTATCGATTTCTATAGATTCTCACATAATCTTCTTACCTATTTCGTGAAAGAACTTAGACTGTTCTCATTTTATAATATCTATATCTCTAATAAAAAGCTTATCTGAATTTGAATCAAAGTTAGGTTCTTCTATATGTTAAATGTCATAATATTTTTTCTTACCTGTAAATACTACTGGAAATAAAACCTCTTCATAGGCCATTTTCAAATAAGTACCTCCGTTGTCTTTTTTAAGAAATTTATTTATCTCATCATGAAGCTCCTTTATTACTCTTATAAAAATTTTTACCATTTCATTCCAGTATTTTTCTTTTGAGATTTCATTTCCATTATCATAAGCTATATCACATTCTTGAAAATATTCTTCTGGACAAGCTAAATATAAAGAATCTGTATCTCTATATTTTATTTTGAAGCCTTTATTTTTAACAAAATCTGCTACAAGCTTAATATTCCGTTAACCAGCTGATGTGACTTCTCTGGCTAATGAAAGTGAGAAGAAAGGGAATCTACTATTCCCAGCTTTATTGTAAAATATATTCATATATACTTTTAAAGCAGTCTGCTTTGCATTTAAACAGGCGTGATCGAAGCAGATAGAATTATATTCTATCATAAATTCACAGTTATTTTTATTAATAAAAGGATATAATTTTTTAGTAAGTTTATCATGATTTTCTTTTTCTGCATTTTTCAAGATATATTCAATAGTTTCCGATATTGTTTATTCTCCTTCTATATTACTTAATATTAATTCCATATTTTCCTTTTTTTCAGTTAATGGGGTGAGATATTTCTTTATCTTATTCCACTTCATAAGTAGCTCTTTCAACACTATTACATAAAGTCCTTCCATTTCCAATTGATTTTTATGTTTTACTGACCACGTAATAATATCATGACCATTAAACTCAAATTCAATCCTATGAAGCTTCTTACCACTACATGCTACAAATATTGCATGCTCACAGAATAAAATAATTTTATCAGAAGATAAGTTATATATCATAATAAGACTCAGATATAGTAATACAAAGTCTAAGCCAGTTATAGAACGTCTATTTTCGAGACCTTTTACCAATGAGAAAATATAGACTCCAGGGTATTTTCCTATTTCCATTTGTTTACATGGAATTATACTGGTTAAAATTCCTTCCTACCATGCACTAGTACTTAAAAGATTACGCACTTTCATTCCTACTGCAAAATAATGTGAATTATATAATAATATGAAGGCTACAGATGACACCTCCCTGTACTTATTAATTGCATTACACTTTACTATTAACTGCTGACAGCTAATAGCATTGATAATACAATATTTAGCTACTTCGTACATCTGCTCAACTGTTGTAGCATTAGTTTCTTTTAATACTCTTCTATAATACTTAAACATATGATGAGAAGGCATATCTAGTTTATTATCAAGTTTATACTCCTTTAGATAATATGCTAAACTACTCTTTTCAGTCTTAGAATAAAATTTCATAAAACATAGTCAGACATCAATTACCACGCATCCAGGAATTTTAAGATGTTTTGAATGGAAATTCTTATCATTAACTTTTATTGCGTTATATTGATATTGTCATTTTGTAATTTTTTCAAGACTTAAAGGCTTTAATAACATTTGATTAAACATCCATTCGAGAACCCCTAACTTTTTTGCCTTCTCCACAATAAATCTCTAATCATATTATGAATCGTTAAACCCTATTTGAATATCCAGAACTAAAAGTTTTCAACACAAGACAAATGCTTTTAATAAATTAGTCTGAGATTTGCATATAATTATTACCCATCGCGAGTCTGGTACTGTTTCAATATCGACAAGGCAAATTTGCTTTAGTAATTTGGGGTCATCTTTCTAATGAACTGACATGCAGATCATAAATATGTTAGATTCATCACTCTGCGCAATAGGAAAATTACCTTGTCCAAGTAAACTATATGTCTCTATGTCCCATGTGAGAATAAGGGTTCAATCTCTTGTAAGCGCTGAAGAAATTAATGGATTATTATAGTCGTCATCATTTATTGGATTATAATTATTTACAGATACCTGAAAGGAATAAATATTTAGTGATGAAGCTCCAATATATTTATATAAATAGTTACTTAACACTGCCCAACTTGAAAGAGGTATTCTCTCTTCACAAGCTACTTTGTGATAGTAATATGTAGGATTTAGGTCATCAGAAGCAGTATTAATACCAACTTCACAAACTGCTTTTAATGTATTATATCAATTAAAATGATTCCAAGTAGTAATATGTATATATAATTTCTTTTCTGTATGATATCCTCAAAGTGGAAAAGCACTAATAGTCTTGATCCCAAATTTCAATATATTTTTAAGGGTGTTAGTCAATATATTTATCAATCTTCTCTTAAATACAGATAAGAGGTAAGTTGTGGTCTCAGGTACTTCAATATCAAAGAAGAGTTTGATACCTGTAATATCCATGATTGCCTTTTGCCTATTAATTAAAGCACTACTAATACGTAAAATATAAGTAGACACTCCTTTTATATATTCAGCTTCATCACTCATATCCGTAGGCATGAAATATATAGATTGCTTGGCAGATAGACTTTGTTAAAGCACAGCAATTATCTCATTATCGAATTTAGTCATAATATCATTATAAGTTGGAATCCTGGCTAAAGTTTCCCTGCCCCCGTACCAAATCACTTGTGCACTTTGTTTACTCATTTTTGATATTTGGTTTTATATGCTATGAATCTATCAGTTATCAAAGATATATTATCCTAATATATTTTTGAAAGTTTAAATTATTTTTTTCAGTTAGTAGTAAGTGATAGCAAAAAATATGTATCAAATATTCTTAGTGAGAATATAAATGAATATGATAGAGATAAAGAAAACTTTATGGTGTAATCTTCAGAAATATATTATATATAAAATGGAAGAACACATCACTTTAGCATATGTATTTTGGGTATGTCTTTAATATGTGTTCAAGTGATATAATTTTCAGTAATATTATATATAAAATATGGAAGAATATACCACCTTAGCATATATATTTTGGGTAGGTAACTTCAGATTTTCTATAGTAAAAATAAGGGTTATACATCCATCTTCTTGCATATAACATAGACAGATAACATTTACATGATAACATAACCTGATAGCTAAATTATATAGCATTAATTGATAGTATACATCTGCCTTCTCATATATATAGTCAAAGTTAATCCACTTTTTTCGCAACTTACATTATTGTTGATAGCATTTACAGAATATACTTTACGAAGTAGAATGCTCTGCATGTAGCATACATATTTGATAGCATTAATTGATAGCATAACCAGATAGTGTATATATAGTATACCTGATAGTATTTGCGTGATATATTTCATATACATATTTGATAATATATACCCAATAACATGTCTCAATAGCATAATTTGATAATATAATTGATAGTATTCGATAGCATTTGCATGATATATTTGACTTTACAAATAATGATATAATCGTAATCAGTCATCAAACTTGTGATAAAGCCAACCTGATAGCATAATCTACCTTAGCTATTTTATTGCAATGGAAATCAGTTATGATTATCAAACCAGTATATAAGTAATATTATCAAATTTGAGTTATAATAAAAAACACAGAAGGATTAGGCTAGGGTGTTATAACTTATCTATGTGTCATAAAATATATATTACAACATTGATAATGATATCATATTCCTGTTATCAAAAATGTGTCATAAAAATTATATCACGACACTGATGATGATGTCATATTTTTGTCATCAAAAATGTGTCATAAAATATATATCACAACACTGATGACAGTGTCGTATTTTTATCATCATGACACTGATGACAGTGTCACATTTCTGTCATTACAACACTGATAATGATGTCATATTTCTGTCATCATGACACATATCTGAGTGGGAATAACCTAGACTAAGTGGAAATAACATAATTATGTTATTTTCACTACTTTATTTAAACCCTTTCAACTAGTATATGGTCGACAAGCAATCACATCATTAAATATTGAGTTAAAAAACTTTAATAATCTCACTTTTGAAGAAGTTCTTGTAAAAAGAACATGTGAATTAATTGATAAACTGAAAACTACATGAGAACTAGCTCTTAGTAATATTCAAAAAGAACAGTTAAAATAAAAAGAACGGTATGACAAGAAATAAAAGTCAATAGTTTTCCAAATAGGACAGAAAGTATTAATGAGATGAATGGAAACTCAGTATTGGTATCATGATAAGTTTGATAAAAAATGAAAAGGATCATTCTATATTCATGAAGTATATAATAAAGGAGCATACAAACTAAGAAATGAAGATGGAAAAGTCTTGAAGAATCCATATAATAGTAATTATTTGAAATTATATGTCAAGTTCAACAATCTAGAACTAATCATTATCATTAATAATAATTGAGATTTACAGAGTAAATCGCTTAAAGTCAGAGATCCTATAACTAATTAGCTTATTCATATGGCACAATAGATGCGGCATAGTAAATGGCACAGCCACAACACATGGCACAGTAATTACCGATTACTACTAAATCAGGCAAATAAGTAATTTATATTAATTAATTTAATTTATTATTAATTCTATTTTTAATTCATATTAT
>CAJVPS010001511.1:0-15258 GCA_910591765.1 Ambispora leptoticha | reverse complement strand
GTATATTAAAAAATATTAAAGAATATTAAAGAATATCAAAGTATATAAAAGAATATTAAAAAATATGAAAAGATATTAAAAGATATAAAAAGATATTGAAAAATATAGAAAGATATGAAAGAATATTAAAGAATTTGAAAGAATATTAAAGAATATTAAAAAATATGAAAAGATATTTATAATTAATATTCTAAGTATAACTATTCTACCAAAATTAAAAATGATTTTTCATTATACTATTTTACTATATATATGAATATCATATTACAAATAATTTAAAAATATAGATTTTGAAATAAAATATAATATTCAAAAATAGAAATATAATAATAAATATAATATTAAAATAGATATATATTATAGAAATAAAAATATTTATAAGAAAAATATAAAATTATAGAAAAATATAATTTTATATAACTAATGAAAGATTAGAGAATTAAAGAATTTTATATTATTACAGTAATATATAATTCTTCTTTAGAAAATTTTTGCTTCTATAAAAATTAATTAATAATTTTAATAGTTTCTTCTTATTTAAGTAACATAACTTAGTTAGTATAAATTCAAATCTATTATCAAATACTTCTTTTTTAGAATTATAAATAAAAAAGATTTTGTAAACAATATTATATAGTCTATTGTATATGTATTTTTCAAGAGTATTTTCAATATTCTTTTTGATCTCTAATATATCTCTTGAATATTTCTGTAATTGAATTGAAAATATATATTCAAGTTTATAATATTATAGCATTATTTAACTATTATTATCTAAAGAATTATTATAAACTGATAATATAACTTTTTTAAATTGAGTAGATCAATTTTTTTCAAAAGTAGATTTGACTTCTTCAGATATAGGAATAAATAATTTAGACTTTTCTTTAGAAGTTGTTAAACTATTAGAACTTATGAATTTTAATTCTTCTTTAGTATCTTCTTTAATATTAATTTTAAGTTTATCTTCTAATAAGATAATAATAAAGATATTTAATCAGTTAAAGTTCAAGTTAGTAATTATATCAATTGATTCAACAGATATTTTAAGTGATTCAACAGTTATTTGAGGATTCAAGAAAAAAGTATTATCAATTTTAATATCTTTGATAAATTTAGGTTGTATAAGTAAATTCAAGAGTATAATATTAATTTTCTGTCTTGTATTATTATAAGTAAGTAATTTATAAATTGAAAAGATAATTATTATAAAAAGTTAATAAATGAATATTTTCTAATAGATTTTTTCAAGAAATTTGACTATTTGAGATGTAATCTAAGTAGATAATTGAGACATGATAAGAAATAATAAAGATAAAAGTATAAAAAAATTGAAAAAGATATAAAGTAATAAAGATAAAAAGTGATAGATAAAAATAAAAATATGAAAAAATAAAGAAAAAGAAAAGAAAAATAGAGGAGATATTTATATAAAATCTGAACTAAAAGTCTATTATAAATGATAAAATATTAAAAATATTAGAGAAAAAATAATTATAAAAATAGATAAAAATAAAATAAAAAAGAAATTTCAAATATAGAAATGATAAAAATTAAGAAATGATCTATGTGAGTTACTCAATAATAATTTATAATTTAAAATAATCTTGATTATTATAATAATATTTAAGTTATCTTCTATTAATAGAACACTTATGAATATTTCCATTTTGATTATAAATTTGTAAGAGTTATATTTAGTATAATTATAAATATAATACTATTCTTTATTCCAAATAAATTAAAATTTATCTCTAATTAGTAAGTATTATTTTATATTGAATATTAATACTTTATTTTCAATTTCAAAAATTATCTCATTTTAAATTTTGTTATTATATATTTGTAAATATTATAGTTATTATTTTTCTATATTTTGTTCTGCTTCTAAAATTCATTAAAATAACTGATCTATTATATGATATATTTAATTTATTAACTTTTCTTTTTCTATAAAATCTTCTTCTAAGTAAATAGGAATTTTTAATTTAATTAGTAATTTAGTATTTTGTCTATAAGTTAAGAAAAATAATTCATACTTTATTATTAAATTTTAATTAGTTTAATAAGCAAAAAGAGTAATAGGAATAAAGATATCCTATTTTTATTCATGTACTATTATCAATTTTTGTAAGATTATATACAGTATTCTATTAAAATATTTTATTAGTTTATTGGTTTGTAAATGATAAGATGAAGAAAACTTATATTTAATTTCAAATTTTGTTAATAATTCTTTAATTATTTTATTGACAAATATTAATTTATTATCTGATTGAATTTCTTTAGGATATTCATATTTACAGATTATTTTTTCAAAGATAAATTTTGTAATTATAATGACTTTCTTATCAAAAATTGCTTTGACTTCAAATTATTTTATAAGATAATCTATAGTTATAATGATATATTGATTTTCAGATATTATTATTTTACTAGATTTAATAAGATTATCTAATTTTGATAGGATATAAAGATTATTTAATAGTTCTTTTTATACTATTATCATAATAATATAAATTTCTTTAATTTCATAATTTTTCAAACTTGAAAAATGTAACTAATCAATTAATTTTTAGAAGATATATAATTTTAAATAATATAATTAGTATATTAGTTATAGATTTAATCACAATTCAATAATATTCTTGCAATATTTCTGCAATATTTTAGTATCACTTCAAGATTATGAATAAACAATTAATTTCAAAGTTAATAACAATTCATAAATGATTCAATAATGATTTAGGAATGCTTTAAAAATGATTTAATAATGAATTTAATTTATTTATCTTTTCTTTTTAGAATATATATCTTATCTTTTCATTTTATTTCATTATTTGTATTATCTTATAACTTATCACATATATCTTATTTCTTATTTTTATTTGTTTATTTATTGATCTTTACTCTAAAGTTTATAATTATAATCTAGAATAACAAATAAGTTTAGATAGAAACTTGTAAAACCTTAAAGATTTATAAATATCTCTGCTCTGAAATCTAAAATAAACATATTTAAATAGCAATAATTTATTTATTCTTAATAACACTTTAATTATGTTTATCTTGTAATTTTTCTTTGATTTTTATTTTGATATCTTGCTTTCATTTATCTCTTCTATCATAATAGATTATATTCTGGTTATTTACAAGTTTTTCTTATTTGAAAAACTTAGATAGTGGATATCTTCCACTTAAAATAAGTCAAGTATATTTTATTTGATTTAGAAGATGCTTGTAAGCTTTCTTACATATAAAGCTTAGTTTTAATATTTGTTACTTTAAATTTAGTATTTGTTACTTTTGTTTTTGTATTTGTTATATTTGATATTTGTTATCTTGATTATAAATATTTATTACTTTAGTTTTTGATATCTATCCTTAATTTAATAATTATAATCACAACTTTATTTTTATATATTCATTATATTTCATTTTTATCTTGTATTAATACTAAAAAATCTTTAGAATAATTGTAATTCTCTTTATCTTTATAAATAATTCAGTCTTTGCTCTTAAAACTTATTATAAATTATATTCATGATAAAATCTATCTTTCAAAGTATAGTTTGTAATATTTGGTATCCTCTCTGTGGATCTTATCCATCCAGAGATCCTATTTAACTCATTTTTATTATTTTTATTTTTATTTATTTTATATTTTTTAAGGATTAACTACTCTTAAAGTATTTGTTATCTAATTAATTAATCAGTTTATGAGTACATATTACTCTTTTATTAGATTTCTAATTGATTTATATCTCAGTGAGCACAATAGAGAAGACTCTTAAAAATTCTTATCTCACATTGAATCATATAATTAGTATTCTTATTATTTTCCTGCAAACAAAAATTCAGATAGAAGATTTGTAAATTTTCTTACCTAGACTCAAGATTATTATGTGATCTCTCACAATAGACTCTTACAGAAACTTTTTGATAATATTATACAATAAAATCTCATACCTAATTAACTTCAAAAAAAAATTATCAAGTTATTAAACATCTTTATAAAATCATAATTGAATAACAGATCTACCTAGTCAATAATATTCTTCTTGTTCTTGAAGAAATAGATAATTTTGAAATTCTCTTAACTAATTAACCAACAGAATCAGAATATGAAAGTAATAATTCAGAAGATCTTGAAGAATTAACAGTTACAATCAAATAAATTCAATTTCAAAAATCCCAACCTAAAAGAGAAATAATCATGTCAAATAGAATGAATAGTCTTATTCAAGCTCTTGGAGAATTAACTTGATCCATAAAGATCCAGAGAATGAAGAAGATCCTTATTTCAATTCATAAATTTAAGAATAATAATTAGGATTCAATTAAATGATTACATAATTTTGAAGTAGTCATCAAAGCCAATAAAATTACTAATAACAGAAAAATTAAGAATATCTAGAAAAATCAGCTGCTATCTGATTTGATCAATAATTTATAAATAATAATCTTAAGTTAAATGATTAGGAAAATAATAATCATGATGAACATGATTTTATCTGTTAATTTATTTTTAAATTTTATTCATCTTGTAAGGTATAATAATAACAAGATAAATTGGAATTTCTAAAACAAATTGAAATAGTTAAAGAATATGTAAATCAATTCATGAAATTAGAAAGTAAAGTAGATTTAGAACAAATCTATCCAGAAGAATATAAGATTTGAATTTTCAAGAAAGATTTTAAATCTGAAATTTGAAAATGTATTAACTTAAATATAGAAGATACTATAGAAAATATCATTAAAACTGTTAAAAATATGGAAGAAGCTAATTTAGACCCACTTGAACAAACTTATTATCAAACTCAAGCTCAACTAACTAATAAATAAAATATTCTAGCCAAGATCTTGCAAGATCTGATTAGTAGATTAGATTATATAGAATCTGATAGAAGTATAATAATCAGAATAATAATAATAATCAGCAATGAAATTAGCTAAATAACAGATTTACTATCACCTATTATAGTTATAAAGAAAAAGGATATGTTAGTAGAGTTTGTCCAAATAACTCTCAATCTATAAATTAGCAGTCTAATAATTAAAATACATTTCAAAATTGGAATAATTAAAATCAGAATAATAATAATAATAATAATAATCAATAAAATTAGAATATCCAAAATAATAATCAGCAATCCAATAATTCTCAAAATCTCAATATTACTTCTCTTCTTGTTCAAATTCAGAATTTAATAACTATTTTGCAAGTATCTAGTTATAGTCGATCTAGTGATTCATTCAGTTTCTCATTACTAGTAACTCATAATTATCTAGCTAAAAAAAGAAAATATCAAAGAATTATCAAAGAAGGAAAAGAAAATGAAAAGAAAAATGAAGTTACTCAACCTTTATTAGAAGTACCTGAGAAAAATAAGACTAACTTGAAGAAGAAGAAATGAAAGAAAGAAAGAGCTCATCTTCTAATTCTAGTAAAGAAAGCAAAAACTTATGACATACTTAAAGATTTGACATCTCAGAAAATCAATATTATTATTGCCCAACTTATCAAGATCTCATCTAAATAGAGAATTCAAATATCAAAAGGAATGAAAAAAGAACTACAGAAGAAACTTAAACAAAAAATAATATTTATCCAGAAGATCAAAATAATCTCAGCTTGATGTAAAGTCAAAATTAGAAAGATTTTTATAGTATTATAAACTATACTCTGAAAGATAGATTTTACTATAAATATAGTTTATAATAAGTTTTGAGAATGAAGACTGAATTATTTATAAAAGTTAAGAGAATAATGATTATTCTAAAGATTTTCTAGTACTAATACTTATGAGTATTATATTAATACAAAATAAAAATAAAATAAAACAAAAATATAAAATAAAGTTATAATCATAAAAACTAAACTAAGGGTAGATATTAAAACTAAAGTAATAAATACTATAATTAAAATAAAAAATTTAGTATACTGACTAAACTTTCTAATAGTATCTTTTCAATCATTAAACAAATAAAGAATATATATCAAAACAAAATAAAGCTTTTATATGTGAAAAAGCTTACAAGAATTTTCTAAATTAAATAAAATATACTTGACTTATTTTAAGTGAAGAATATCTACTATTTAAGTTTTTTAGACAAGAAAAATTTATAAATAATCAGAATATAATCTATTATGATAGAAGAGATAAATAAAAGCAAAATATTAAGGCAAAAATCAAAGAAAAATTATAAGATAAGTATAATTCAAGTATTTTCAAAAGATAATTAAATTATTGCTATTCAAGTATATTTATTTCAGGTCTCAAAGCAGAGATATTTATACATCTTTGAGATTTTACAAGTTTCTATCTAAGCTCACTTGCTACTCTAGATTACAATTATAATCTTTAGGATAAAAAATTAATAAATAAACAAGTAAAAATAAGAGATAAGATATATATGGTAAGTTAAATAATAATACAAATGACAAAATAAAATGAAAAGATAAGATATATATTCTAAAAAGAAAAGATAAATGAAAAAATAAATGAAATTCATTGTTAAACCATTTCTGAAGTATTTCTAAACTATTATTTTATTAAACTATTTCTAAAGTATTTCTAAACTATTATTAAACTGTTTGTAAACTATTATTGATTTCAGGACTAATTATTTATTAATGATCTTAAAATATTACAAAAACTTTACAAGAATATTACAAAAATATTGTTAAATTATGATTAAATCCATAACTGATATATTAATTATATTATTCAAAATCATATATCTTCTAAAAATTGATTAATTAGTCAAATTTTTCAAGTTTGAAAAATTATGAAATTAAAGAAATTTATATTACTACAGTAATATTTAATTTCTCTAAATAAGATTAAGCTCTAGCAAGACTATTAAATTCTTTTCAAAATTTCTTTGATTTCTTCATTTCTTATATATATAAGATTGTTATAAGTAATTCATTAAAAGTTATATACTTTTTTAAGTTCATATTTTTCTAATAGCTAGTGAATTCATTTTTCAAGAAGAAAGTATCTTCTAATTGAAGTAACTTCTTTTAACTGTACTATTTTTCTTTGTAGTTTCATTAGTTTTCTAGAATACTGTCTAGATATCTCTTTTAATAATTATCCAAAATAATAATATCTTATGAATTGCAATTCATCAGATTGTTTATCACAATTTTCAAATAAGTTATTAAATATAATCTGAACTCTTATCTTCTAGCTTTGTTCAGATTGAAATTGATAAGTAATATTTGTTGTTATTACTATTCTTGAAATTTCAGTATTAATTATATTCAAAAATTATTTTATTCTGATACTACTCTATGAATTACTTGTCAAAGTTAAGACTTCTTCTACTATTAATTTTGGTTCATGTGATATTTTCAAGATCATACTGGTATTGAGTTATCTTTCAATAATAAGATCATAAATAACTTTCTGACTACTGTCTTCAAGTATCAACTAATCTTTATAAATTTGTAAAGTTTTACTAAAT
Organism: Ambispora leptoticha; assembly: GCA_910591765.1. Taxonomy (NCBI): domain Eukaryota; kingdom Fungi; phylum Glomeromycota; class Glomeromycetes; order Archaeosporales; family Ambisporaceae; genus Ambispora; species Ambispora leptoticha. The sequence goes on along the minus strand of CAJVPS010001511.1, from coordinate 7,779 downwards.
TTATTATCTTTTAATTGTTGGTGAAGGGTCAAAATATTTTGAGTAAAATCAAAGTTATTAAAAAGAGTATTTATCTTTAAAGAGTTAAATACTAACAAGAAACTAAGCTAATTAATAAGAGTGTTAAAATAATTAAAAATAATAAAAATTTAAAGAAAATATCAAAGTAAAAGTTCTATATTTATAAAATGAAATTTTTAATAAGTGATCAGTATGTATATATATATGTACTACTAAATAAGATTTGTATAAATTAAGAAGTAAATAAATAAATATCATGAAACTAAAAATCTATTTTTCATTTTCTTTTTCTGTTATTGGTGTTTTAACTCAAAGTATTTATTTCTATTATAATAAGACTTTAGTTAAGTACTATTAAAAATTTTGTGTAATAACTGGTCATGTTAGTTTTATAATTTATAAGCTCTATTGCCAAGAGTTTCATGAATGTAGAATCATTTTATATTCTATTGTGACTGAAATTTATTCCTCATAAGTAACATGTTATTTTATATTATATACTAGAACTTTATTATCAATTTCAAATTGTGTGATTCTTTATAATTTTGAATTATATCTTTTTTTATTTATTGTTACTGTCTTTTGATTTGATTTTATACTATATTAATATCATCTGATAGATAATAGATTAATAAAAATATTTGATTTAATATTTTATCTTCTTCATTTTTATTTTCTGTCATTAGTAATGGATATTTCAAATCAATTAATAATTAGATATCTCTTTCATAGGTCAAAAAGAAAGATTCATGTTTAGTAGTATTATTCCAAAGTGTTCTATATGCAAATAATACTGATAGTATGTATATATCTCATTGTTTATCTAATATAATATAATATTTCTGAAGTATTTCACATAAAGTTCTATTAAATTATTCTACTATTCCATTAGTCTATGGGTGATATAGTGATGAAAACTTGTGTTTGATTCTAAATTGAATGATAAGTTCTTCAATTACTTGAGCTGTGAATTCAGTTTCTTAATCAGACTGTAATTTTTTAGGACATCCATACCTACAAATTATTTTTTTAAAAATAAATTTGATAATTATACTGGTCTCTTTGTTTGAAATCACTTTTGCTTCAGGTTATTTAGTAAGTGAATCTATTGCTATAGTAATATATTGATTTTTCTTCTTGATTACTTTGCAAGGACTAACAAGATCAATTATAATTCTATTAAAAGGTTATTTAACTTTAATAGAATATAAAGATTATTTTGTAGTTCATCTACCAGTTCTTTAACAAGTTTCACAAGATCTAACAAAGTTCTTTATATCTATTCCCATTTCATTCTATCAATATCTAATAGCTATTTATTAATAAGTTCTATTAAATTCAAAGTGTTCAACAAATAAATCTGAATATATACTAGTCATTACTACTTCAATTTCATTTTCTTTCAGTACTCAAAGTGATATGACAGATTTTTTTTTCTATTCTTTTTGTAAAGTATTTCATTAATAATTAAAAAGTGTTTTGATTACTGATAAATTTTCTTTTACTATTCTTCAGTATATTCTATAGAATAACTTTCATTTTCTAGATATCTCATTAAGTCATAATATATTATTAAATCTTTTGTGTTGAGTTAATCAGATTTGAATAATCTATTTAATTAGTTGTCTAGTAAAAATTTTTCCAATTAGTTAATTAATTAAGCAAGTTTGATTTTTTACTTTTGCAAATATATTCTTGAGAGTGTATCTGTATTTTGATTGGTCTTTTCAGCTCTATAAGTAATAATAAAGTTATATTTTATTATAGTTATTATTTATCTTGAGATTTGAGATTCAGGATTAACTTGTTTAGTGAATAGTTAACAAAGTACATTATGATTAGTAATGATTTCAAAAAGAGATTCAAGAAGATAATGTCAAAATTATCTAACAGTTCAGACTACAGTTAGAGCTTTTTTTTCAGTGATATTATAATTCTTTTTTGCTAGTTTGAGTAAAATACTAGCATAAACTACTACTTATTCTCTTTTTTATCATCTTTTTGAGATAATACAGCACCAAGTTCAAAGTCAGAGATATCAGTATAGAGATAGAATTTCTTTGTAAAATTAGAATAGATTAAGATCAGAACAGAGATGAGTTTTTTTTTCAAAGTCTAAAATGTATTTTCTTGATTTACAGTCCAAATGAAAATAATATCATTTTTTAAAAGTTTAAATAATGATGCTGCTATTTATGAGAATTTTTTAATGAATTTTCTGTAATATCCAGCTAGTTTTAAGAATGATCTAAGCTTTTTGATATTTGTTAGAGTAGAAAATTCTTGAATTTGTTGAATAGTTGAGAGATCAGATGAAATTCTATTATGAGTTATGATATGTTCTAGGAAGAGTAAGTTATCTCAAGTAAAATTGCATTTCTTCAAGTTGAGTTTTAATCCAGCTTTTCTAATTTGTTGAAAAACTTTTTGTAAATATTCTAGATATTTTTTTCAAGTTTTTAAGTATATATTTATATCATCAATATAAATCATGATAAATTTCTAATTATAATCTTTAAGTATGCTATCTATAGCTTATTAAAAAATGACTAATATATTACAAAGTCCAAAAGATATGACTTTGAATTTATATAATCCTTCTCTTAAAATAAATACTATCTTTTCAATACTGAATAATTCTATTTCAATCTGTCAATAATCAAATATAAAATTCATGAATAAAAATCATTTTGCATTTTTAAAATTATCCATTATTTTATCAATTCATAATAAAGAATAGATATCTTTCTTGATAAGTATATTAAGTTTTCTGTAATCAACACAAAATTATTTCTTGCTATTTTTTTTTATTACTACTATAATAGGCAAAGCCCAGGAACTATTAGATTTTTGAATAATATCTGCATCTAATATTTATTGGATTTTATTATGAATAAACTCTTAATTAGGTATAGTTACTTTGTAAGCCTTTTGATGAATAGGCTTTTCATTTTCAATATCAATTAAATATTGAATAATATTAGTTCATCTAAGTTCATTTAGGTTTAATGCAAATATATCTTTATATACTTGTAATAGATTATGTAAGACATCTTGTTATTCAAATATTAACTCTCATTATTTAACTACTTTTATGATTTCTTCTTTATCTAGAAAGTATACTTCTATTTTATCCTTTCCAATTAATCCAAATTCTTGATTTTTATGAGATAATTCTTCTAATTCTTCTCTAGTATCTACAGATATTATTTCTTTAATTAGAGCAAGTTATAAAAAGACTGCTTGGACAATTGATTCATTAGGTTGAATTTTATAAGATTCATTAAAATAGTTATGCAAAAGAATTTCTATATTTTCAGTATATCTGATATCAATGGTTCCTTTTTTAACTTTTATTTCTTTCTTGACTAGTAATGATTGAGATATTAGTTGACAAATAATTCCTATAGGAACTTTAATTGTCAAATAAAGATCAATCATAATTGTTTAATAAGATTGAATCAGGATTGCTTCTTCTCCAAAATATCTAAGATCAAAGTCTGCATCATGTTCATGAATTTGTTCAGATATTTTTCTTTTGTTTTTATCATTATATATTTTGATCATTAAATTTGCTAATTGTTATTATTTTTCTTTTATTTCATCTTCATATTTTTCAGATATTATATAGTATTTGTTTAGGATCTTTTCAATTGAATCATAGTTACTATCTTTAGCTTTCTCTTCTTTTTCTGATTCTGGATATTTTTCTTCTAGTGATTCTTTAACTTGTTCAGATCATATACAATCATTATAAGTATTAGAATCACAAGGACTCAAACATTAATTATAGAGCTTCATATTGATATATTCCAATTGAGCTAGTTATTTTTTTTAGAATGAAGATAGTTATTGATAGATAATCAAAAAGATTTCTTGAGCTGATGCTTCTTCAAATCTATCATAGGTAATATATTGTATCTCTTTTTCTTTATTATACTCAGTAATATATTAGGTGAGTATTACTTTTCCAATTTCATTACATTATTGATAAACATTTAACAAGTTATCATCACTTCTCAATTTTCTGATAGTATTATTATTTTTTCATCAATTATCATGATTAAATACATATATGCATTACTCAGTATAGTCATAAAAATATTTGATATTATTATATCTCCAGATTACTCCAAGAAAATATCTAGCTTCATCTCTAGGTCTATAGTAATCACAGGTAGGTAAATTGAGTTATTATTGAATAAAGCAATCAAAACAGTATTGCTTTCCAGATTCATTTCCATTTCTAGCTTCTGAAATAGTTTTACTATTTATAAAGTATTTATAATGTAAATATTTAACTATTCTTTCTTCTAACTTCAATTTTTGTAAGACTTTACTTCTTAAAAAGAATCTTTCTTTAGTGATTAGTATCTTTTGTAATTCTCAAATATGTTCTACTTCTAATTACCAGTCTTTAGTTTCATTTTGAGATAAAATTATTAATAGATTATTTGAGGTATTCATTTTGATATTAACTCAGATAACTAAATCATCAAAATATTAAGAATATTCATGTTTGGATGTTGGTAATTTGTGATGATACCAACATTCAGCTGCAGGATCTCTCCAGTCAAAAGTTCATTAAAAATTTTGATAGTGAGTCTGTTAGAATCTTCTTTCTAATTTTGAATATTCTTCTCAGGTGAGAGTAGTATCCTTGACTTGAACTTTTTCTTCAAAGATTTTAATATTTCTAACTTTAGAAATCAAGTTTATGATTATGTAAAAAACTTTTCCAAAGTCTATATCATTGAATCATCTAGATGAAGTATAAATCTGAGTTCAGGATTTATCAGATATCTATTATAGAAAATTATGATCTTCTAGATCTTGATCTTAAATTTTGAATTCATTATTAGAGATTTCACTAGAGGATATTTCAGAGTTATCATTACTGTCTTTTGATATAGCATTTCATTATTCATGAATGAATTTGATTGATACTCTTTCTTCTTTTTCATTCTAGTCAAAGATCATAATATTTTTCTTAAGATTGATTTTAATATTGATTTTGTTTAATTAATTTATATCTACTATAAAACTATAGGTTTAAGCTTCAGTAACATTTACTTCTACTAAAATTACAATTTCATTAATAATGATAGAGAAGTTATTAATAACTCCTAATGATTGTTTGGAATATTTATTAATATCAGACATGGAGATATTAGATTTTTATTGAATCTTCATTTCTAATTATTTGAGAAATTCATGATTAATAGCATATTCAGATACTCCAGTATCCATGATCAAATCTACAGAAGTCTTCTTAACTTTGACTTCATACTAGACTGAGATTGTTTTAATCTTCTGGATGAATATTATTTTTTATTTGAGTTTCTTTTGTGATTCCTTTCTCATTTCTTTTGATATTCAAATTCTCTGTTCAGATAATATCTTAATGAGCTGAATAATAGTGATATTGACTTTTTGGGATGCTAAATCTTCAAGTATATTATAGATTTTTACTTTCTTGGCTAGAACTGAAAGATGAACTTTCTCTTTCTTTTATTTCTTTTTCTCCAAGTTAGCCTTGTCTTCTTTAGATATTTCAGATAAAGATTAAGTGACTTCATTTTCTTTTTCACTTTCTTCTTTTTCTTTAACAATTCTTTAATATTTTCTTTCTTCAGCAAGATAATCATGAGTTGCTAGTAATAAGAAACTGGATTAGGTAGATAAATTACTAGATGATCCATTATCAGATGCTTGTAAAGCAACTATTAAATTCTGAATTTGAATGAGAAAAGAAGTATTATTCATGTTTTATAAATTATTGAATTACTGATTATTATTTTGGATATTCTAATTCTGCTAATTATTATTATTACTGTTAATATTCTGATTTTAATTATTCTAATTTTGAGAGGTATTCTAATTATTAAATAACTAATTTATAGGTTGGAAGTTATTTGGATAAACTCTACTAACATATTTTTTTCCTTTATAATTGTAACAGATAATGAGAGATCTATTATTTAACTGATTTTATTGCTGATTATTATTATTATTCTGATTATTATATCTTCTGCCAGATTTTACATAGTCTAACCTACTGATCAGATCTTGCAAGATCTTAGCAAGAGCACTCCATTCAGCAGTAAGTTGAGCTTGAGTTTGATGATAGATCTGTTTGAATAAATCTGAATTAGCTTCTTCCATATTTTTTATAGTTTTAATAATGCTTTTTATAGTATTTTCAGCATTCAAGTTAATCCATTTGCAAATTTCAGATTTGAAATCTTTCTTGAAAATTTGAATCTTGTATTTTTCTGAATAAGCTCATTCTAAATCTATTTTGCTTCCTAGTTCCATAAATCAATTTACTATTTCAGTTTGTTTCAAGAATTCCAATTCATCTTGCTATTGTTGCATCTTACAAGATAAATGAAATTTAAGAATAAATTGATAAGAGAAATCATATTTATCATAATTCTCAGTTATCCATTCATTTAATCTGAGAATATTACTTATAGATCATTAATCAAATCAGACAGTAGCTGATCCCTCTATGTATTCTCTTACTATCTTGATTTTTCTGTTATCAATAATTCCATTAACTTTGATAGCTACTTCAAAGTCATGTAATTACTCAATTAGATCCTAATTATTATTCTTAAATTTATGAATTAAAATAAGAATCTTTTCTATTCTTTGTATCTTCATAGATTAAGTTAATTTTTCAAGAGCTTGGATAAGATTATCCATTCTATCTGACATGATTATTTCTTCTTTTGATTAGAACTTTTAAGATTAAATTTATTTGATTATGATTATTGATTTTTCTAGATCTTCTGAATCACTACTTTTATATTCTGATTCTATTGGCTAATTGATTAAGAGAGTTTCAAAATTATCTGTTTCTTCAAGAATAAGAAGAATACTATTAACTAGATAGATCTGTTATTAACTATAATTTTGCTTCCAAATACAAAGATGTTGATAATTTCTCTTCTAAATTGATTAGATATAAGATTTTGCTAAACTATATTATCAAAAAGTTCTTGTGATAGTCTGTTGTGTGAGACCACATAATAATTCTGAGTTCAGATAAGAAAATTTATAAATCTTTTATCTGAATTTTCATTTGCAGAAAAACAATAAGAGTAATAGTTATATAATTCAATATATGATAAGAATTTTCAAGAGTCTTTTCTATCATGTTTACTGAGATATAGATCAATTGGAAATTTAATAAAAAAGTAATATATACTCATAAACTAATAAAATTTTTAGATAACTAATATTTCAAGAGTAACTAATCCTTAAAATAATTAAAATAAATAAAAATATAAATAATAAAAACAAATTAAATGAAATCTCTGGATGAATAAGATTCATAGAGGAATATCAAATATTATAAATTATATTCTGAAAGATAGATTTTACTATAAATATAATTTATAATAAGTTTTAAGAATGAAGACTGAATTATTTATAAAAGTTAAGAGAATAATAATTATTCTAAAGATTTTCTAGTATTAATACTTATGAGTATTATATTAATATAAGATAAAAATGAAATAAAACAAAAATATAAAATAAAGTTGTGATCATAAAAACTAAACTAAGGATAGATATCAAAACTAAAGTAATAATACTATAACTAAAACAAAAAATTTAGTATGCTAACTAAACTTTCTAATAGTATCTTTTTAACTATTAAATAAATAAAGAATATATATCAAAATAAAATAAAGCTTTTATATATGAAAAAGCTTACAAGAATCTTCTAAATCAAATAAAATATACTTG
>CAJVPS010001510.1:0-15262 GCA_910591765.1 Ambispora leptoticha | reverse complement strand
TAATAATAATAATAATAATAATAATAATAATAATAATAATAATAATAATAATAATAATAATAATAATAATAATGAAAACTCTTCCCGCTGATCACCTTGTCCACAAATTTTAGAAGTGTAAAAATTTAAATACTCATAATAAAAAATTAAAATTACATATACAATATCCTATAATACCTATAATTAAACTTGCTCCTCTCCTCTTTCTCTTCCTACTAATACTAATTTTATCTATCTTCTTTTTTCTTTCTTCTTTACAAAAACATAAAAACACAAAAATATAAACAAAAATAAAAAACAAAAAATTTTTTCTATATTAACTTCTCCACTCCATGTCATCATGATACAAAATACAGATACCAATATTCTCACTATACCCAAAACTAACAATTCAACTATCCACTTTATTTCCACAATTCCTATCACACCAACACCTTTAGATTCCTCTTAGAAACGAGTCTCATCCTCTCCTTCTGACAATCACAGAACTTTAACCAATCAAAATACACCAAAATATAAGCACAAAAAAAATCGCAAAGATTAAACCAATCTATATAGAAATTCTAATCCAGAAAACTGCCGTATCATTCGTAGCATGTCCTCATATATGTCCTATTTCAAATCAGATATAAATACAGAATATTCACATGAATTTGATAGTTCACTCAGCACAGACATAGAAGATCTTAACTATCAATCAGATACCCAAGAAATGGATATCCAATTTCTACCAATAGATTATAGTAATATATCAAACTATTCTCACACAATCCCTAATAATAATAATAATGTCGATAATACAGATGAATACAAAAACTCTCAATAATAATAGTATACTATACCCAGCCATAAAAGATATAATGCATAGATCTCTAGCTCATTATTTGAAGTAGAAAATCCAAAAGAACTTAACACAATAGCATACACATATTTCAGCATACTTCTTGGATACATCTCTCACAAATTCATCAAACTTAACTCACAAAATTACTTTCAAATCTCCTTTACATCCTCTTAACATCTACAAGTAGTAATCACACAACCCATCCTTGACCAACATCATCTCTCATTAGAAAAACCAGCAAATAGTAATAATAACAATATTAATAACATAATTGTACTATATAATATTCCTCTCAATACTTCAGAAACATTCCTGTGTAATACTTTCTCCCAATTTGGCACAATCCAAAATATTAAATTAAAAATAACTGGTCAATAGCAATACACTACAATTTGCTTTGAAAATAAAGAAACAGCTGATAAAGCACTTGCAAATTGGTCAATTCTACTTGGACAAGATAGTGTACAAATCTTACTTTCACATAACCAAAATGAAGTAATCATCATATGAGATCGATATAAAGTTAAACTAACTAACTTATCCTACAGATATACTGTCTTTGAACTATCTGAATTTCTTGAATCCATCAAAGCCAAAATCTGCTATATCCTATGCTCATCAGTCAAATATCAATGACAAAGATATGCATGGGTCACCTTTGAATCAGAAACTGACATGGCAGCAGCAATGCTATTAACTATTAGTCTTCATCAATCAAATCTTAATTGGAAACTATGTTCAACAATAGTCTGTAACATGTATTTCAAACAAGGACATCACACATCAAGATATCATAGCAAAGCAAGATGAGCAACACAATATAAATAACTAAATAAATTATATGAAAATAGAGGATTAATCTATCACAAACCAAATATTATCTCCTCTATTACATATCACCAATCCTACAAAGAAGTTCTTCTTAAAACTACTACCACAAACAACTTCAACCCCACTTCTATACCTCATAGCAATACACAAACCTCCAAATCTAATTCTACACGATTCTGGAACCAAATTAACTTAAATCAGATCCCAAACCCCAACACAAGCACATCACACACATGTAATATTAACCACAATTAATCTAATCAGTCACCAAAAGAAACTAATGACAACTATGATCAGACAATTATACTCATCAAGCTTTGATCAGACATAGATCAACTATCTAGTCAACTTAACTCACTTCAAAAAAAATTTGACTCTATCGAAAATAAACTTAATCTAATACTAGATAAACTATCACTTCTAAACAACAATAGTAACACTGTAGCAATCAACTTACCACTCTCTCCACCTTAACATTCACAATTAGTTGATCAACTAAATATAACCATCTCGAACCAAAAACACTAAATTTCAGAATTATCATCACTCAATCAGCAACTTCAATCTCAATAACAACAACTCCAGTCTCAACAATAGGTAATACTAGAAAAGTTAAATACATTAGAATATCAAAATACTTGGAATGTCTAACAACTCAACAAAAAAAAATTATAACACACACATCACATCAAATCTTACAAATAATCATAATAATGTAACTCTTAACCAAATCACTTATTCACCACCAATCACACAAAACCTCACCTATATCACAACTAATGACAAAAATATTGGTAATAAACAATCTCATACACTCAGAATAGCTACTCTAAACTGTCAAGAACTTAATTCTCATGAAAAAACAGAAGAACTACTATCTCTCACACAATTTTATCAAATTAATATCATTATCCTAACAGAAATCAAACTCAAAATACACTCAACCAAATATTGCTTCAAAAATCTACCTAATTTTTCACATATATGGGCTTGCAATAATAATCGTCCCTTTGGATCAGGCATCAGCATACTTATTCACACTCAATAACATAATCACATATAAAAAACTATCAAAATTGAAGGATGTTTGATTCATCTAAAACTAGCTTTTAGCCATTTATTCAATCTTAACATAATAGGATACTACTTACTAGCAGTCAATTTCAGACAAGAATACAAAATCAAACTTAAACTGATGCAATACATAAATAATATCACATCACATGAAGAACATCTTATTCTAGGAGGAGACCTAAATGAACACTACTTCCAACCACCAGCTCATAGTCTAATGAACCTACTTCTCTTTAAAGGTCTTGATGATGGATTTTATCTCAAACATCCTGGCCTGCTAAATTACACATGATCTTGATAACAAACATACTGATACTTAGATATAATATGGTTTACACCATCACTTGCTAATCATCTCATCAATTCATCAATAATGGATCAATTATGGATCGAAACAGATCATTCACTAGTAGTCAATGACATCTCAATCAATACTCTTCTATATAAAACATCATAACATATCATCAAAAGATATAAACGCAAAAGATACACATACAAAGTCAAAAATATAATAGACCAAAAATGAACAGAATATCAAGTACTTTCTGCTAAGTTTTTTAATCAACATCACACTTCATCAACATCACTAAACTCACAATGGATTCACATAAAGAAATCACTCATACAAGTAGCAAATACAACTCTCAAAAAAATTAATATCAATACAAATAACCATATTTCCAAAATAGTCAGTATTACCCAAAAACAAGTTTTCATACTCAATACTATAATCTATTTTCACTCACATTCTAACAATCTCAATGAAGCAAATAATATAATCCAAGCTCTCATTCATAAATATAACAATATAGATCCTTCATCTCACTCTCTTCCAGACAATAACCAAGATCCAGAGTGGATACAAAAAAATCATTTTCCTTAGAAAAACCTTATCAGTAAAGAAATCACTAGAAGCTAAAAAGCATAAATCCATCACTATTACCGCCAATATTAAAAAAAATCAGCAAGCTCTTTATAATAATTCAGGTACAATGATACATAACTCGCTAGAAAGAGACTTCTGTAAGATCTCAATTACCAAAGTCTATCAAGATAATAAGTTTATAGATCACCCCATAGAAGTAAAAAATACTGTTAAATCTCACTTCTATCAATGGATACGTAATCATAATATCACTCACTTTTCTAACTCGTAATGGCAAGCACAATACAATCCTCAAGCACATATTCCTAACTCAGCATTTTCTTCAATATGCAATCCCATATCTCTATCTAAGTTTCACATAGCACTCTCTAAAATATCCCCCTTTAAAGCTCCTGGCCCAGATGGCCTCCACAATATTCTTCTTAAAAAATATGACTCCTCTATTCATACCACTCTTGTGCAGCTCTTCAACTCTTGTCTCACCCAATCTGACACTCCAACTGAATGGAAGGATGCCCTCATCACACTAATTCCCAAACCACAAGACTGGGAAGGCAATTTGAATCTCACTTGACCAATAACTCTCATCAGCAATATCAGAAAATTATTTTCAAGAATATTAATAAACCACATCTCCCTAATCTGCAAAAATCTCAATATTCTTCATGGCTTTAACTCATCAGTACTACCAAATACCAGTACCACTGCTCCTATTCACATACTCAATAGTCTATTTGAAGATGCTCATACTCATAAGAAAGAACTTTGGTATATCTTTTAGGATATGAAACATGCTTATAACTTAGTTAGCTGGAATATTCTTTCTAAAGCTCTCTCACGTATCAAAATACACTCAAAATATATACAACTTCTAGATAACATTCACAATTCTCAACACAACCAAGTAATAACAGCCTTTGGCAATACAAAACAATACTCAGTTCTGGATGGGCTTGACCAAGGAGAAGTTAATGCTCCTATCCTATAGCGTATCTTTTATAACCCACTCTTATATTATATTAACACCCATCATCAATATGATGGCTACACAATATCTTGCTCATGGACTTCCTCACTTCACCCTTACACTGAATCAACTATCTCACACAAATTCAATCATGGCATCTTCGTGAATGATACCATATAACTAGTAAACTCTTCCTCAAGCCTGCAAAGCATTCTCAACTCAGTCAATTAGTTTTATAACATGTGCGACATCGATATAAATATCTCCAAATCTGAAGTAATCATCATCAATCCAGACTCAAATAATCCACAATCTCTTCTCTACTTGGGTCTCAACCATACACCACTACGTATCCTTCAACTCTCTGAAAGTACAAAATATCTAGGTCTCTGAATAAGTGAAGATAGAAAGTTCCTCAAACAACAACATACCATCAAGCAAGATATAAATAATGTAGTCCAGATTCTCAACAGGAAAAAGATCAACCATCAACAGGTCACTTATCTCATAAATAGCATACTCTTTTCAGCAATTAAATATAAGTCTTAATTAATAATCCTTTCAAAGACTTTTTGCTCTTCTGTCATGTGTCAATACAAAAAATTACTCAAAGCCAAAGCCGGTCTAGCACAGAATATCCCAGACTTTTACCTATATCATAAACATTATTTCAATCTCACTAATCTCTGGAAACTACAAATATGTCACAAAATTAGTAAATTAATGTATTGCCTCAATGATCCTAATCTTTTCGGACTTATCATCCAAATTAGATTATGGGATTTATAAAAATCCAGATGGCTATCACATCTAATCTTATCCTCTCCTACCTATAAGTACTCTCCACCTGGAAAAAATCTTATCACAAATATTCTCCCATTAATGACAGAATCTCACATCAGTTTCATCTCTTCAGATAAAATAATATTTCAAATTCTCCAATCACTGAACAATGACTTTCTTCTTCATAATATTCTCACCATGGCCTATTTACACCAAATATTGTGCAACTCTAAGAAAAGATAAAATCATGTTTCTTAAATAACTTACTAAATATAATGGCTCCCAGCTTATAACATGGTGTTAATACAAAAAACGATTTTGCAAAATAGCACATGGTATTAAATCATACTGGTTCTCCCTCCTCAAACAATCAGTACTCAAAGATCAAACCTCTCACATTATTTTTATCACAATTCCAACCTCACCTGACTTTCCTCCTCTCATCTTAGTACTTCCTCACTTCAATAGCTCAAATTCCTCTACTATAATATGGTAGCAGATTCTTTAACAACTACAAAGTCACTCATCTCCAATCACAATTTATACTGATGACTCTATACACAACTCATTCACAATCTCAGTCAAAGCTGATGCAGCATGGATTACATGACCTCAACAAATCTCTGCTACCTTCTCCACCTCTGAATCATTATCAACCACCAAAGCTGAAACTCTAGCTATTTGTTCTGTTTCTGAGTGCGCTCCCATCAACAGTCACATCAACATCTTCACTGATAGCCAAGTAGCTATACAAGACTTCAACAAAAACATAATCAACAGAAATAACCACTTCCAATGCAAACTATATTAACAACCATATTGGTATCTTTGGGAAATCCTTACCCATAATATCACTCAAAAAAATTTATCAATCATACTCACAAAAGTAAAGAGACACTCTAATAATCCTGGTAATGATCTCACAGATAATCTCACAAACAAAGGATGCTTACAACCACCCATATCAACCAAGACACATAACTTACCTCTCATCACATACTCTCTAATCTTTAATAACTCCACACTTATCAACTCTAATTTATGGCACTTTATCAAATACTTTCATATCAATAAAACCATTCTTACCTGACAAAACTCCTCATCCATATAAAAAGTTCTTTCCCAATCAATAATACATCTCACTGACTGGAATGCCACCCATAGAACATGAAAATTCATAGACAAAGAACATCTCACACACATCCCAAATCAAATTTTCATGATCAAAACACTCACCTCTGCCTTGCCCACTCTAAGTTTTCTCTCTTAACGTAAATCTCACATTTATCCTAATGATCAATGCACAAGATGTCAATCCTCACCTGAAATAATTAATCACATATGGGAGTATTATCACTCTTCTGAACCTTTTTATTCTCTTCTCTCCTCAATCTCATATAAGCTAGTATCGCTTACCTATCCATCTCTTCCACCTAGCTTCCACTCTTCCTTCTCTACTATATCATCATAATGCTGATAATTTATCAACAATCAGCTGCCTCAACTATCACCAGCTTATACTCCAGCTCCTAATACTTTCTCAATCAAACATCTTCTCTGTGGTCTCATACCACGCGCTCTTATCATCTTTCTCAATACTCTATTATTCAAATCCAAATCCTCACAAATTTTCTCTCATTTCACATAGTGGTTTATCACAAAATTTTACAAACTTATTTGGCTTTCTCGCTGCCAGTTACAAATTGAGCATGAAAGATATTCTCACATCTCTCAAAAAATAAAACTTTCATTCTTTTCAAGCACCAATTTGAAGGGCAAACCCCTAGGACACAAAGCTATCACTCCATATAATTCTGTATTATGCACACACTCAGATCCTAATTTGTGCAAATGCTTATTTCTCTCATCTCTTCATACTAATAACATATATCCTCTAGCAGGTTGCATTAACCTGATTCTTGTCTAATACATAGAATAAAAACTGCATCTCACAGCATCACATGCTTCTCTTCTTAATTTCACATTATCAGTCTAATCCTAGATTGGCCCAACGATGACTAATCATATTGACACTCTCTACTAGATAGATAGTCCTGATAGCTCTCTTTGTATAATAGGAAGCTCATCCTTAGGACAACTAAAATTTCTGTATTTTAGTATAGTTTCTTACATTTTGAGTAGGATTACACTGTAGTATCTTAAATAATAATAATAATAATAATAATAATAATAATAATAATAATAATAATAATAATAATAATAATAATTGTGATAATAAAATTTTTTTCACATCTCTTTCCTATTAATCTCTTGATCAGATAAAGTCCAAGTTATCTAAAGCAAAAAAACTATTATAACTATTTTTTAACTATATTATTTTATATAGTCTTATAATTAAATATGATCTATTATTCATAATCTCTTTTATTTTATTAAGTTTTTTCTTTTTTTATACTTCTTTGCAATTAATATTATATCTAAAAATTATAAAATAATAATAAAAATATCAAAAATACATAAAAATCAAAAATACTTTTTCTTTTCTTTTATTTGATCTTTTTTTCTTTCTTATCTTAGGTTTCTAATTAATAAACTAATATATCTAATATACAAGAATAACATAATAAAAAAAACTCTTCAAAAACTTCTCTAATTCTAACATCATCTATAGAATATCTTAAAAATACTCTTGATCTTTAATCTTCTCTCCAAGTAAATAAGTCAGTAATCATTCCTCCTATTCTATTAACTGACAAATTTTTAGATATACTTTTCAAAAATATCAAGCCTAATATATGCAAAAATCTATATAACAAATTATCTAATACATATATTTTATATGTTAAATATGTAAAAAAGAAAATATCTATATCTAAGCTAACTAGTAATAATAATTTGATTCTAATAGAAAGATAATTAATATTAGTAAATAATCTAATTAGTTAATATAATCAATTAAATATAAAAATTATTTCATCTAAATATAGTTATATCAAAAATTATATTATAATATTATATAATAATACAAAAAATAGTAAAATTTCTTAATTAAATAATAATAAACAAGAATAGGAGATTATTATCAATACTAAAAAATATTAAAATTAGATAGCTAAAAATCTACTTTCTAATCAATTATCTAAAGATAATATTATCTATATTAATAATAAATTATCAAAATTATATGACTTTCTTAAAGCAAAATCCATTACTATTAATAAAGAAAAATATATTTATATAGAATTCTTATCTGTCAAATTACAAGACCAGACTAATCATATTTTTTTTAATAATAATAATTTTCTAACAATCAATTATCTAGCATTCTTAATTAAAATTAATCCTAACTTAGTAGCTATAATCAAAGATATCTTTTTGGATATTATAACAGTATCTTTTTAATTATTAGATAAATAAAGAATATATATCAAAATAAAATAAATCTTTTGTATTGTAACCAATTAGTTTATTCATGTGGCACAGTAGATGTGGTACAGTAAATGGCGCAGCCACAGCACGTGGTGTAGTAATTGCCAATTACTACTAAATCAGATGAATAAGTAATTTATATTAATTAATCTTATTTATAATTAACTCTATTTTTAATTTATATTATTATCTATATTTAGCCTTATTATTTATTAAATTAGCTATATGTGTCACATTTAATTTATAATTTTATTAAATTAATAATTTTCTAATTAATTATTATTAATTTTCTTTCTTTTCTTATTTTATCTTTAAATAACTTAATGTTTTACTAATTTAAATTCTTTATTATCATATATTTAATATTTCTTATAATTATTCTTTAGTAATTTTACTTGTTCTTGAGTAAATTAAGTGAAATATCATGTTAGAAATAATTTGTAATTAGCGTAGTAAAGAAAATACTATATATAGAGAGTCAAGAAGTGATCAAGAAGAATAATTAAGTTTGATAGAAGTAATTACTACTGGGTTAAGAGTAGTTAATTAGTATTTTTCTTTAATAAATACACACATTTTATCTTATATCTTATCTTATTTTCTTCTTGCTCTATTAAGAGAGCATTTAGTTAAAAGTAAATTTACGTATATTATCTTATTGAAAAGATAATTGTATTTTTGTTATAAGTAAAATACATATAAATTATCTTATTGAAAAGATAATCATATTTTCGTCAGAAGTAAACCTCATATATCTCACCTTATTGAAAAGATAACTAGTTGTATAATCTTTAAAGTTGTAAAAGTTAATAACTGTCATGAACACAGTCACTATTACCATTTTAAAATAATTATATACGCATAATCTTAAAATGGTAACAGTCTTTTTGGTATTCCCTCTGTGGAGGTAAAACTGGAAATAAAATTGACTACCACAGAAATAATTCAAATTGGACCCAACAAAATTAACTAATTACAAGATAGAGAGACAACTTCAAAAATTAATCAATTTTTTTAATTCATCAAGATTATCCAGATAGCAAGGAAAAGAATTATGCTAATTAGTTCACAATTTATTTATAGCTGATATATCAAAAGAAGATATATCAACAAGTAAATATCAAATACAACTTTGGTTTTAAAAGTACTCAACTCATACTGCAACTGAAATAGCTGATATTATTCATAATTTACACAGAGAAATTACCACATTCAATCAACAGAGAACGCATTATACTCAGAGATCTAGATCTAGTACTTCAGTTAACATACTAGTTAGAACTCCTACCCCAGTCCTCTCATCATCCACTTCAGTCTCAACCCCAAACACATTCTTCACTAATCTTCTCCATAGAAAAAGAGCTCCAGTCCAAACAAGAAATATAACAGAAGAAGAATCTTCAGAAGAAGAAGAAGTTCAACAACCTATTATTTTAGACTCACCTCTGCTACAACCCCAAGAAAACCAAGAAGAAGAAATGGCAGACCAAGCTGTACAAGTCCTAGCCCAAGTACTCGCACTACTTGTTCAAGCTATGCAGAATCAGCAGAACAGGCAAGTTGAACTGTCAACAGTATCACTTCTCTTTTTCAGTGGTGGAACACATAAAGATCCTATGAATTGGATTGAAGAGTTCACTTGAGCAGCAAATGCAAATAATATAGTAGATGCAAAAAAAGTAGAAATAGTACCTGCTTATTTAAGAGATATTGCATCAACATGATATCAACAGAGAAAATTGCAAATGTTAACTGGTCCACTAGCTAGAATGGTAATAATGATAATAATTCATTTCATCAAACTTTTATTACGCAATTCAGAACCAATGCCCAAATCTTAGCATGGCAACAACAGTTAAAACTCAGAATACAAGGAGTAAATGAAGATATAACCTCTTATGCTGAGGATATTTGCACATTGCTTTGAAAAATTGACCTTACAAATGCATATTCTGCCATCTATTATATTGAACAATTCATAAAAGAATTAAAGCCAGAAATTATCTTCCATGTGAATAAATCCAATCCGAATATCTTAGATGCAGCAGTCATGAAAGCAATCAGTACTGAATCAAGCTATAGGCAAACATATCAGAATCCCCTTAATTCTATTTCACTCATGTCATAAAATCTTGATATTCCCTTTTCTATCCCAAATTCAGCAAATGATATAAGCAGAGCCATAGCTGATCTTATTGAACAAGTGAAGAAGTTATCCATTCAGAATAATCGAAATTCTAATAACCATCCTAATCAAAAAAAAACCTGCTATAATTGTGGTAAAAATAATCACATAACCCAAGATTATAGACTACCAAAGAAGAATGCAAATAATAATAATAATAATAGTACCTCAAATATCAAATGCTTCAAATACAATAAAATGAGATACTATACTAACAGCTGTACAGAAAGAAATATGAATAATAGACAACCAACTCATCTTGAAATCAACACTACTATCACAATACCAGATAATAATTTATTATTACAATAGCTACAACAGCTTCTAGATGGACAGTCTACAATGACTACAACCCCTAACACCACCACTACTAATAATAATAATACTCCGCATTTAAACTAGAGTCTATACCTGAAGAAGGTCAGAGTACAAGCCAATCTCAAAAATCTTCAACAGCATTCTTACAACAATTATTGACTGAAATCATAGAGGAAAATAAAAATTTAGAAAAGAAAAATGAAAAAGTAGTAGATGCAGTTCATTGTGAAGGAAAAGTAGAAGACCAACTTACTAGAATAATAGTTGACAGTGGATCAGTCAGTAATATTGTGTCAGCCAGATTTTTAAACCAAGTAGGAAGGAAGATTGACAAGCCATCTAATATCAGTCTTATAGGTATAAATGGCAAGCCTAAATGACCATTAGGAGAAATAGAAGAGTTAAAAATACAAATTAGAAATCTAAGCCAACAAATTAATGTCCTAGTTATGGAAAAAGCCAAGTATAATCTGTTGCTTGGCAATCAATAGGCTAAACAATCCAAAGTCATTTTAAATTGGGATGAAGAACTTTTGAGTTTTGAAGTTGAAGGAGAATTCATAATCATCCCAGTCACTTATACCCAACAAAGGTTAACAATAAAATTGATCAGTCTCGAGAGAGAACTTAAGAAACCTGTTCTTGAAAATGATGATGAAGAGTATGAATTTGAAGAAGAGAAGTTAGTTAATCAATCTCTATATACAGTACACGAAGAACAAAATAAATAACTTGTGATGAAAATAGAGGTACAGAAAGATTTTGTCAAGATTAATGACAAGATTATAGGATAAGAAGAAAAAGAAAGAATTCGACAAGAAAGATTAGAAGACTTCAATGCCTACATGTACGATAAAAGAAGATACAAATATTCTCAATACAAAAATGAACAAGAGATTTATAGCCAATTAGAAATATTACCTCTATCTTCACTCAATGCAACTCCAACTGTGATAGAATTAGATCTGGATTTAGAACAGCAATAATAACTACATCAAGTTCTAGATTCATATAAAGATCTTTTTGATACTATTAAGCCTAGTAGAATCGATATACTTCAGTACAAAATATATTTAGAAGAAGAAAGATCCATCACCCTTCGGTCTTATTATTGTAAATCACCAATGGAAAATGCATTCCTAAAAGAGGAAATCCAAAAGATGTTAAAGAATGGAATAATATCATCATCTGATAGTCCTTGGTCAGCACCAGTTGTAATAGTAAGAAAGAAGAATAGAAAATTCTGGTTATGTGTCGACTATAGAAAGTTAAATGAAGTAACAAAGAAAGACCGGACCCTCTTTCTCATATTGATGAGTTGTTAGATTCTTTTAAAAATACCAGATACTTTACTACTATGGATCTTGCTAGTAGATTTTGGCAAGTTGAGATGTACTCAAGAAATTAAGAGAAAATAACATTCATCACCAATGAAGGACTCTTTCATTTTAATATTATGCCTTTTGGACTCACCAATATCCCAGCTACATTCCAAAGACTGATGAATAAAATCTTTAAAGAATATATTAGAAAATTTATAGTTATCTATCTCGATAATATTACCATATACTCAGAAATTTGGGAAAAACATGTAGAACATGTACAAAAGATCTTGAAAAAACTTCGATAAGCAAATCTCAAACTCCAACCAGATAAATGTGCTTTTGGTAAAAATCAGTTGCCTTTCCTAGGATATATCATAAGAAAAGATGAAATTCACCCAGATCTAGCAAAAATAGAGAAAATACAGAAATTTCCAGTACCTACTAATATCATGTCATTAAGAGGATTTGTTGGACTAGCCTCATATTATAGAAGGTTCATAAAAGACTTTGCTAAAATAGCAGCTCTCTTGCATAAACTATTCAGAAAAAATGAAGAGTTTAAATAGATAGATAAACAACAAGAAGCTTTTGAAATACTTAAAAGATATCTGATGTCATCACTAATTATCGCATATCCAGATTTCACAAAGCCATTCATCCTTTTTACAGATGCTTCAGAATTAGGATTAGGTGCAGTATTAGTACAATATGATGATGAAAAGAAAGAATATGTCATAGCATATACTAACAGAAGAGTTAGTAAAGAAGAAAGTAAATATAGCACAATAGAATTAGAATGTCTTGGAGTAATTTGGGCAGTAAAATTATTCAGACCATACTTATTATCAGATATTCTCTTTATATTGATCACTGATCATTCTGTGCTCAAATAGTTAATTAATAAATCAAATCCTTCCAGAAGATTGATACGCTAGATAATGGCCTTATGAGAATATAACTTTAAAATCGAACATAAATCTGGTAGAATCTATTCAAATATTAACCCACTCTCTAGAATACCACACATACCCACAAGAGAAAGAGATAAAATATGAATTTGGATAACTACGTAGAATTATATAACTATCTTAATACACTAATAATACCAGATGAATTCTCAAAGGAAAAACGGAAATGACTGCTGGCAGAATCAAAAAAATATTTTATCCAGAATAATAAACTTTATAAAAGAAATAGACAGAATGTTGACCATCCATTATTAGTTATTAAATTGACAGAAATAGAATCAGTTCTATTTAATAATCATTCAGATATTATCTCAGAATATTTTGAAATTAAAACAACTTATAACCAGATAATGAGAAATTATTATTGATCACAAATGTATAAAGATATAAATACATATATCAAAGCCTGTGACATATGTCAACAAAAAGGAAGATTGCGCAAGAATAATAAAATGACACCTATCCAAGTTAATACATCTTTTGAAAAGATTGGTATCAATTTAGTAGGACCTCTTCCAGTAACCAGTAATGGAAATTATTATATTGTAGTTGCTATTGATTATCTAATCAAATGGGCAGAAGCAAGACCAATTACTGATACTTCCGCAAGTATAATCATCTCCTTTCTCTATGAAGATATAGTGATGAGACATGGATTTCTAAAAGAAATACTTAGTAATAGAGGAACTATATTCGTCAATGAAATAATAAAAGAATTAATGGACAAATACCAAATCAAATACAGACTTTCTGCACTCTATCATTCTCAAACTAATAGGTTAGTTGAGAGATTAAACTGAACCTTGTATATTTTACTATCAAAGTATGTTCAACTTTACAAGAAAGATTGGGACCATTATCTACCTTCAGTTCTATTTGTCTACAGAACAATGAAATAAAGTATGACTTTATTTGAACCCTTTCAACTAGTATATGGTCAACAAGCAATCATACCATTAGATATTGAGTTAAAAGACTTTGATAATTTCACTTTTGAAGAAGCTCTTGTCAAAAGAATCTGTGAATTAATTGATAAACTGGAAACTACATGAGAACTAGCTCTTAGTAATATCCAAGAAGAATAATCAAAACAAAAAAAATAGTATGACAAGAAACAAAAGTTAACAGTTTTTCAAATAGAACAGAAAGTATTAATGAGATGAATGGAAACTCAGCATTGGCATCATGATAAGTTTGGCGAAAAATGGAAAGGACCATTCTATATTCATGAAGTATATGATAAAGAAGCATATAAACTTAGAAATAAAGATAGAAAAGTCTTGAAAAATCTGTATAATAGTGATCATCTGAAATTATATGTTGAGTTTAATAATCTAGAACCAATAATTATCATTAATAATAATTGAGATTTACAAAGTAAATTGCTTAAAGCTAGAGGTCCTGTAACTAATTAGCTTATTCATGTAATACAGTAGACATGGCGCAGCCACAGCATGTGACGCAGTAATTGCCGATTACTATTAAATCAGGTGAATAAGAATTTATATTAATTAGTTTAATTTATTATTAATTCTATTTTTAATTCATATTATTAATCATATTTAGCCTTATTCAAATATTAATTTAGTCATGTATGTCATACTTAATTTATAATTTAATTAAATTAATAATTTTCTTATTAATTATTTTTATCTTTTCTTTCTTTTCTTAATTTATCTTTAAATAATTTA
>CAJVPS010001509.1:0-15264 GCA_910591765.1 Ambispora leptoticha | reverse complement strand
GAAAACGCGACGCATATATTTACCTATGTTGTTACACATGCAAATCGGGCGTTACTTTTTGAGGCGACTGTACATGTCGTCAGGCGCTCGAACGATTTCATGCACAGTACATGAGTGCATGAAGCATGTACAAGTTGAGTTTGGTGATTTTTTTGTATCATATGGCTGTTACCATAATTCATTAAACAATTAATAAAATATGCTAATAATAAATTGATAACGATATCCTATAACAAAGAAAGATTCAATCTTTCAATTTTCGCTTTTATTTATAGAATATCCTATTAATAACTTAATAAACAACTAAGGTAAGGAGGCAAAAACATTTTTTCAAAACAACGAACTTTTAATAAATCACATATTGTCATCTCTTCAAGATGATTCTTATTTTGTGCACATTTCACGTTGCATAGAATACGATGAATAAAGAAAAACTCTTATTTTTTAATTGATTAGTAGTTTTCTATTTTATTAAACTTGCCTTGAGATACGTTTTATTTAATTATCAGTTTTCAATTATTGGCTTAACTAACTAATACTTGATTAAATAAAGAGATTTCAGCATACGTCTCGGATATAGACTTTAATAAGAACGTTGAAGTTTATGTGATAAATCAATTTTAAGCTTTCCGAACGAACATAGTTTATTACCAATTTGTCCCTCATTTGTTCAAGAATTTTTCAAAATTAAAGATACACGTTTTCCTATACATGGTTAGCGTTTACAAAGAGTGACTTTTCTTGAAGTAAATAAAGTAACAATTGAAAGATGGTCGTTTTAGAATTTGTCATGTTTAAAGGAATAATTTGCTGATCTAAGTTCACGATCGGAGAAATTTCTCATCGAAGAATTTATGGATTAGGTCTTTACGATTTGATGTGTTCTTTCAGCTCTTGAGGCTATTTTGAAATTTTTTTTGGGCTTCAAATATAGACTAATTACATGTACTTGATTGAAAATCATGTTTATTTCTTTGAATAACTCAACATAAGCGCAGTAAATAAAATACGCTTTACGTTGTATGATGATATTTTGGTCATAATCTTTCTTTTTTCAGGTTTACAATTTCAATTAAACGGATAATCAAACATTTCAAAAAAAAAGTTATTAAGACACTATTATTATTATTTTCAACTTGCTTTGTATATAAAATGCTTTATAGATCGTAAAATGCAAAATATAAATAAAATGTTAAGAAAATTCTTGAAACACAATATTCAAATATGTATTAACTTTATTTTTCTAGCCTATGATATTGCCCCTTTTTTACTATCTTCAGTTTTTTAATCATTAATAAGTATTACCTATTAAAATTAAGTGAATTGGAAATTCCATAGTCCGATACCTTTCTCACTAAATAAGATTCAAAATGGTTTCCGTAATCAATAAGATGACATTAACTATTATTACAAGAATTTCTCTATAATGAACAGTTCAAGCTCTTATACATAATTTCCAACGTTACATGATTCAATGTAAGACTTAAAAAACAGGATTTATCGAATTAAAAATTAAAAAGATGACAAAAAAAAGATTTTCTATCTGTGTTACATTTTAAATAAAATCGAGAAAGATTAAAGCAATATGTATAGCATGGCACTTTCCTGAGATATTGAATATGCAAGCGCATTTCTATTACAAGTTTTTATTTTTCACTTTTATGATCGCTTTATTTGTAATATTAGTACTTGACTAAGTAATAATTACTTTATCTGTATATTGGTGAACGACTGACTAATTATTCTACAGCTTTTGAAAATATGTTTCTCCAAATCATAAAACAATCAATCAGAGCTATTACTTGCATTTTATAAATGAATTTATGTAGAGTTCTTGAATTCGAATATATTATGATATATATATATATATATATATTTATATATAAATTTTATCAAGTCAGCAACACAATTAAAAAATTATTTAACTCCTTGAATATAGTAATAATAAAGATCAACTTACATATCCATTTATTGTAAAATAACACTAATATTTGCGCGAAAGTATAACGGTAATAATAATGTAAATGACAATAATGACTTTTTTCCGCTTAAAAACTAAATAGGGGTGATGACAACATTTTATCATTCACATACATGTACTTAATGTTGATATTGTACAATGTAATTGTCATGAGTACGTATCGGTATGGTCTTGAATGAAAGTTTTTCCTTTTCAACACATGCAAATCGTAATATAACGATAACGATAACCAGTCATTTCAGGATTTACAAAGATCCTATATTTATAATTGTCGTGAAACAAAAAATTTTTAACAAAACTTTTTGTTCATTAAAGTCGGAATTCTGAAACTGAGTTTACGGAAATCAAGAGAACAATGGATCTTTTTAAACTATATTGTTTTTTTCTGATAAAGAAAGTTGGCAATTCCACAAAGACTTAAACCATCTTTCGTACGTACTTTGTATTTTTGACTAATTCGGATGATCATTTTTTTTATATATTAATATAAAGCGAATTCACCAGTAAATAGATTGCTTAAAAAAACACTTATATAAGTCTGAATTTTTCACCTCTGTTTACTTGTAACTATCGAAATTCTCTTTTCATCGAGTCTATTTATTACGAAGTAATTTATTTACCCGTTATTACATTTTGAATCAATCAATTTTTCTGTAAAAGATAATTGACTTTTGTTTAATCGATATAAGAACAAATTGCTTATAAGCACAAAATTCTTAAAAAACTAATTTAAATTTTCTCTCTAAAAGTTAATGCATACTCCCTTTTACATTAAATATTGTACATTTGCCTGTTACATCTCTCTTCCGAAAATTAAATAAAAAATGTATTCACATTTACCATAACATATATTATTCATTGTACATTTTTCGTTATGGGTGTAATTGTTTTTTCAATTCAACGATTACATGCCAAATCATTGCGTTTCTTATTTTTCTCGTTTGTTTGAACACCACACTTAATATTTTTGTTTCTCATATTGATTTATCTTACAAAATGCACTTAATGATAATGCTGAACGCAAATGTGAATGTCGCTTGCCAGATGTCAACGTGTAATATTTTATATTTCTCAATGTACAATGGCATTTATTTTTTGGACACCATAAAAAAAGAAAATAATTTCTAAATGAATCAAATATATACTAACCAATATGGTTATTAAACATAATGCATATAAAATCTTTAAAATGCATATTCTACTCTAATTAATATAATAATTTCCCTTGTAACCCTGTTATTAAATTCAAATAAGATAGTAGGCAATAAGAAAATTTTACTGCCTAAATGCATAGTATAATGTCTAAATGCATTAAAAGTCATCTGACGGATGGCATGCATTTAGGCAATATCAATTGTGAAAGAATTTTGTAGGGGCAAATATTTTATTAATATCGATACTTACTTTTATTATCATTTGCTGAACGTGTACAACCGAAAAAAATATTTAATAACTCTATAGTTTTTAATGCTTCAAAGATATTTGTTGATATATTTGAATAAAAATAATTTTCAATTTTATCTCATTCGCATTATTAATTTTCAAAATCTAAAATGGATTATATCCCACCATATATCTCTTTCGTACCTTCAAAATCTAAAATGGATTATATCCCACCAAATATCTCTTTCGTACCGTCTAAATCCCCGTTTCTCTCAGCAAACCATTTTTTAAAAAACAAAAGAGATGGCGGCCAGCAGAGTAAAGCGCCAAACAAGTTCCTTGTATATCGAGCATGTATTGCGGCAGAATTAAGTGCTCGAAAGATTAAGATTGGCGACGCCTCTGAAATATCTCGCTTTGCTGGTTATCACTGGAAAATGCTGTCTGAACAACATAAAGAAGCCTACAAAAAAATTTCATTAGAAGTGAAACGGTTATATTTGATTCGAATTCCTAATACTCAGTTCGAAGAATATAATCAAAACATGTCTAATCCTCAAGGGTATTATCAAGAAATGTTTAACTTTCAAGGATATCATCGAAACGAGTCCTATCAAAATCTTAGTCATCAAGAATAAGTGAATCAATCTTTATATGCAAACACAATTTAATTTAAGCAAAGCTCAATGTTATTGGCATAAAAATTAAATTTAGAGTAAGATATAACATATTAATAAAAATGTAATGTACTAAATAAAAATATAGAAAAGAAATATAAATTTATCAATAAAAGAATAATATATAAGTAATACAATTTCTGCAGGATTATTGGCGTTAAACCAAACCATATAATAATAAATTAAGGCAATTTTCTGAAATGCATAAACTCAGAGCCAATGTTAATTTCTAATCCAAATTAACGCAAATATTATCGCATAGAAATTTCAGGATCAACATAAAATCATGATCTCAATGATTAATCATGAGATTCGCGATCACGAGAATAATAACTTCGACAAAGAAATATCATTAAAGCACAGTGATACATGAATTAGGAACAAAGCGCATTGGACTAAAATCATATGGTGTTATATAGCTTCCATCAATTCTCTCATAATTTTTATAATCTCTAGATTTTACATTATTACCATAAAGACTCCCCCAGTAAAAAATTAAAAATTTAAATCCTAATTTAACCCCATTTTTTTTAATATAATTAATATTTGTTTCACTAATAAAATAAATTTAAATTCATAGTGTAATTTCTTTAAATCATTAATTATTAATTTACTAGTCTTGAAGTTAAAATTATGGTTTAAATTTTTAAATTTATTACAGAAGGATACTATAATCGCGATTTATGATATTATTTTTAGAATTTTCTTGAATTAGCTTCTCTTTTCTCAAATTTTTTAATTAGTAATTAATTTATTACAATCAACTCTCTTTAAGTATACATTTTCTAAGTGCAAACTCTTTTTAAGTGAGACTGTTTTTGGATTCAAGTATATATAATTTTCTAAATATAGATTCTCTATAAAACTAAATTTTTATATATTTTATTATGATTTTGTGATATTATACTTAAAATGATTAAAATTAGTTTTTTTAATAAATAATATTTATTTTCTTATATATTAATTCTAATTTTCATTTATATATTATTAAAATATATAAATATTATTATTATTTTAATTTATAAAAGTATATTTAAAATAAAATACTAAAAACAAATATATAAATTTTTTTGAAGTACAGTGATGGTAGAAAAAAGTGACAATTCTTTTTTTTTAGAAATTATATTACCAGATCTTTTTTTATGTTATAGTTATACTAAAACAATTAGAGATATATTTATTATATAATATAAGATAAACAAAAATATTTTTACTATTATTATTATTATATATAAGTTTTCTCACAAGAGATATTTTCTTGTCAAGTTATTATTAAAATGTGAATATAAAGAAGTCACAAAACTTTGAAGAATAACTGGATTTTCTATCAAAATATTATATAAATGAACTATCAAGCTTATTAAAACAAATGATCTAAAGTAAAACTAATATTCAGATTATTTAAAAAACTTAGTCTTGAATAATAAAACAAATTATAATTAAAAAAGTATAATAAGCAAGAAGATAGTGAAAATTCTCAATAATACTTATCTTATTTTAAATATAATATTATGAATAGTTTGGCAATTTTACAAGAACTTAGATTTAAGATTTGCATTTCACAAAAAATTTCTTTTTTTATAAAATTAGTAAAATAATATCAGCTTATCTGGATAAAAAATATTAAAAAAATGATGAAATATTACAATTTTTTTTGATAAATTCATCTTTTAAATATTTTGAAATGAGATTTAAATTTATTATAAAGCTGAATATTTAGTATTAACTTAAGAATTATAAAATATCTATTTAAGATATATATATATAAAGCATTTTATATAAAGAGAATTCTTAGATTTAAAATTTTTATAAAAATTATAAATAGTAAATTATATTATAAAATACTAATTCAAAATTTATTTAAGTAAGCAAATAAAATTTTTAATAACAAATAAATATTTTAATAAAATAATAATTCTAAATATTATATTAAGTTTATAACTATTTTATTAAATAATTAATATTCTTATATATTTAATTAACTATTATACTTATCAGATTCCAATCTGATCAAGAATTTATGATTAATTATATTGAAAATTAACTTAATAATTTATAAAAAAATCTATATTATAAAAGATTTTTATTGAAATATTAGAAAAGAAGTAGGAAAAATTAATATAAAATTATATAAAAATTAGTATTATTAATATCAAAATATCTTAAATTAGTTATAAATAATAAAAAATATAAAATAAAGTATTAAAAATATAACTATATATTGTAAATTAGCTATAGTTAATTAAATTTTAAGATTTTTTAAATAAAAATTATATAAATTATATTATATTATTTGATTATAATTTTTTTTTATTATTACTATATTATTTAAATCTTATATAAATAATTTTGAATTTTATTATAATTCTTATAATTATAATTATTAATTTATTAAAAATATTTTTAAAATAAAATTATAAAAATAAGTTTTATATTTATATTAAAATAATTTATAATTTAAAAAAATTTAAAAAGTTAAAAAAAGTACTTTAAATTATAAAAATAATTTTTTTAATAGAAATAGATTTATTTTTAATAAATTTAATTTAAAAATATTTTTATAATTTAATTTTTCTCTTAAATATATATATATATATATATATTAATTTAATTTATTTAATAATATAAAAAAATTTAAATATAATAATATTATATTATTTTAAATTTTTTTTCTTATTAAATCAAATGAAATTAAATATAAATAAATATAAAATTATTTATATTATAAAAAAAGTTATAAGAAATAAATATAAAAATTATAAGTTAAAATAAATTATAAATAAAGAAATCTTTAATATTCTATATTTATTATTATAATCTATAATAAAAAAATCAGAATTCTTAATTTTTTATAAATATTTATTTAAATAATATTTATATATTTGAAAATATAATAAATATTTATTTAAGACTATTTAAATACCTATTTTATTAAAATTTTTATAATTTATATTTTTAAAATTAAAAACTTTTAATAATAAGAAAACTTAAAAAATTATTATAATTAAATTTGAATATTATTTTGTAAATAAATCTTAAATAAACTTATTTATTAGATTATTAAGTATATATATTTAAAATTTTATATAATTTAAATAAATATTTATTAAATAACAAATAAAAAATATTAAAAAAGTATTTTAAATTTTTTTAAAATAATTTTAATAAAAAATATTAATAAAAAATATTATAAAAAATTTTATTAAAATAAGTTATTAAATAATTTTATTTAATAAATTATTAAGTATATATATTTAAAATTTTATATAATTTAAATAAATATTTATTAAATATAATAAATTTAGTTTTTTTTATTATATACTATATTATAATAGCAAAAATTTTAAGATATTATATTATAAATAAAATATTAAAAAAATAAAAAAATATCAAAAAATAAAAAAAAATTAAAATAAAAAATTAATTAAATAAAATCTCAAGAAAAATTTAATAATAATTAAATATAAAAATTAAATTATATTATTTTATAATAATATTTATAATTATAAAATTATAAAATTAAAAAATTAATTTTATTAATAAAATATAATAAAATTAAAATTTTTTTTATATTAAACTTTATAATTTTTTAAGAAAAATTTTTATTTTTATATCAAAATAAGTTATAATTTAATATATATTCTTTTCAAATTTTTAAAATTTTCAAAAGAATTACTCTAATTATAAAGTTAATATAAAAACTTTTATTAATTAAATTTTATTTTTTATTAATAAAAATTTTTATATTAATTTAAAATTAGAAGAATTTTTTTAGAAAAAATTTGAAAAAAATATATATTAAATTATAATTTATAAATTTTATTTTAATATAAAAATAAAAATTATTTTTAATAAATTATAAAGTTTAATATATAAAATTTTATCTTTTTTATTTTTTATTAATAAAATTGATTTTTTAATAACTACTATAAGTAATTTTAAAAAAATTTAATAATTATTTAATATTATATTAGTTATTTAATATTTTATTTTATTATTAAACTCTTATATTATTAAAAAAATATTATTATTTTATTTATTTATTAAATTTTAAATTTTTATTTTTATATAATTAATTATTAAAATTAAAAAAGAATTTAATAATTATTTATAATATAAAACTAATATTATAAAAATTAAAATAATATTAAAAAATAATATTAAAAAAATAAAATTAATATTAAAATAAAATTAAAAAAAATTAATATAATATTAAAAATTTAAAATATTATAATAAAAGAATTTATAAGATAAAATATTAAGAATATTAAAATATAATAATAAAAATTAAAAATTAAATAATAAAATATAAAAATATAATATTAACTATATTATTATTATTATAGTAATAATTAAAAAATATTAGAAATTAAATTTATTAATAAAATATAATAAAAATTAAAAAATTCTTTTTATAATAAAATTTATAATTTTATTAAAAAATTTTTTATTTTTATATTAAAATAAAGTTTATTAATTATAATTTAATATATATTTTTTAAATAGTTTTGAAAAAATTATTCTAATTATTAAGTTAATATAAAAATTTTTACTAAATAAAAAAAATTTGCAATTAGAATAATTCTTTTAAAAAAAATCTAGTTAATCTAAAAAATATATATATTAAATTATAACTAATAATCTTTATTTTTAATAGAATAATTTATTCAAAAAATATTTAAAGATCAAAAAAAATATATTAAATTATAATTAATAAACTTTATAAAAATAAAAATTATTTTTTAATAAAATTATAAATTTTAATATAGGAAGTAAATTTCAATTTTTACTTTATTTTATTAATAAATTTAGTTTTTAATATATTATTTTTAATTATTATAATATAATAATATTTAATTTTTTATAATAAATATTTAAAAAAATATATAAATTAATTTTTATTTTTTTTTAATTTTTATAATATAATAATATTTTATTTTTTTTAATAAAAATTTAAAAATTAATTTTTTATATATTAATTAAAATTAATTCTTGAATAATTTTAGCAGTTTGAATAAAAATTTATTAATATTCAAATAATATTTTTAAACTAGTTTAAATTAATTTTATTATTAATATAAATTATTTTTATATTTAAAAAAATTTTAAAAAATTATTATTTTTAATTAAAAAATATTAGTATAAATTAAAATATATTTTTTTAAAAATAATTAATAAAAATTAATCAAATTAATTCTTTTTAAACTTTATTTTTATAATAAATAGTAAAAATTTATTTATTTTTTATTTTTTATTAATTAATATTAGTTTATATAATAAAATTTTAAAATATTATAATTTTTTATATAATATAAATTTCATTAATATACTTAATTTTTTATTAATTATTTTTTATTAATATTTAAAATAATTTTATTTAATTTATATAAAAATTTAATATAATAATAAAATATATTATTTTTAAATTATTTTATAAATTATAAAAAATAATAATAAAAATTTAATATATTTAAAATTATTGTTTATATATTAAAATTAAAATTATTTATTATATTTATAAAAAATATTATAAATTATTTTTATTTAATAAATTAAAATTATTATATAACTAATTAAAATTTAATAATAATAATTAAAATAATTAATTATAATTAATAAAATATAAATTTTTTACTATATAAAAATTATTAAAATTAATATAATATTTAAATATATAGTAATAATCAAAAGTAATATAATACTTAAATTTTTTAATTATAATTAGTAAAATATTTAAATTTTCTTATATAAAAATTTTTAATTTTATTAATAAATATTTTTTATTTTTAATTTAAAAAATAACTAAAGTTTTCTAGTTTAAAATATATTTTTTAGATTTTTTTTTGGTAATTTATTCTAATTATATGTAAGATTATTTTGTTAATAATTATAAACAAGATAAAATATAATATAAACAATTTTAATTTTATAACTTATAATTATTTTTATTATTTAAAAGTATTTAGATCTGAAGTTAATTTACAGAATAGATAAATCATATTTATAATAAAAAAAATAAATACAAAATGTAAATAAATTAATAATGAAATCTATAATTAGAATATATATAAGTTAAATAGATTTAATTAACTTAATTTATATCTCTGAAAAGTAACTAATTATAATTTAATAATTAATAATATAATAAATAATTATAAATAATAATATAAATTAATAATAAAAAGAATAAATAAAAATATAAAGAAATATTAATAATAAATGTAATTAAAAATATTAATAATCTAAATTAATAATTGTGATATACATAGTAATTATCTAAGTAATAATATACTAAATCTAAATATATTAAATATATAATGATCATCTATATATTCAAAGTGAAATTAATTTTCTTAAAAATATAATACAAAGCTAATCTGTTATATAAATAATATAAAATAAAGATCTAAGTTAAAAGAGATCTAAAGGAAGATAATCTAATCAAAATTATTACATATCTCCTTACTTAAAGTATAATATTCTTATTGTATTCAAGAATATGATCTTTCAAAGGTATTAATCTTCTTTATGACATTTTTTAAATTATCAAGAAGTTTCTAAGTTATATCATAAAGAGGATAACTAAGTCATTTAACAAGATATTGGAGTTTGTAATAATAAATTCTTTTGTCTAGAATATTCTTAACTTTATATTCTTCTTCATTATCTGAGATAATGATTGCTAATAATAGTTGATATCTATTATATTTATCATCTGAATTATATTTCTTTAGAAGTAATATATGAAATACTAGGTATAATTTTATATTCTGTTATAGTTGTAATTTATAAGTAATAAAAGATATCTTGGTAATAATTTCAAAGAGATCTATGAACTTTGGTATAAGTTTCTTGATTATTTTTTATTTATTAACTAGAGATTCTATATTGTGAGTAGAAAGAAGAACTTTATCTCCAAGATTGAATTTTTCAAATTTTCTGTGTTAATTTGTGTATTTTGATTATCTTGAGCTTTTAGTAATAAATTTTTAGTAATCTTGATCATGATATTCTAGTATTCCATAAAATCTTGAAAGATTATAATATTATTTTGTTATGACAAAGTATTGATAAGTATGTAAAATATCTATTCACAATCTAATTTAAAAGATATGTGGTTTGTTGAAGTATTTTTACTATTATTATAAGCAAATTCTGCTATAACTAAGTTTTCATCCTATCTATTTTGCTGATAGGTAGTGTAAATTCTAAGTATCTCTTTCAAGATTTAATTTAATCTCTCTATTTGGCCATCTATTTATGGATAAAAGACTATAAATATAGCAAGTTTTATTTCAAGTTATTCAAAAGAGACTTCCAGAAGTAACTTGTGAATTTTATATCTCTGTCTGATATTATAATTATGAGTAAACCATATAATTTAAAGATATTTTCAAAAAAAATCTTTGCAATATCAGGTGCTGTTATTATTATTGTAATTGATATGAAATATGCTCTTTTTGATAATTTGTCTACAAAAACTATTATAGCATCATATTTAGACTTAATAATTGAGAGTTATATTATAAAGTTCATGATAATGTATTTCTATCTGTATTCTGGAATAGCTAAAGACTATAATAATTCTAAAGATTGTTGATTACTACTTTTATTGTACTGACAAGATTTACAACTAGTAATATATTTATAAATACTTTTGTTCATTTTTGACTAATAGAACTATTAAAAAACTGCTACATATATTTTATCAATTTTAATATATCCAGCAATTGGTGCATCATGAAATTCAAACAATATTTTTGCCTTCAAATTTTTATTATCTGGTATGACTAAGTGATTGATATTCTTTAAATATAATAATTCATCTTTTAACTCAAAGTTTTTGACTTTAGTTTATTACTTTGTGTTGATATTATTGAAGTTTTTAATACTTTATATATTTCTGCAAAATATTTATTTACTTGATATTTCTTGATCAAGTCTTCTTTATTTATTAGATTAGTGATAATTACTGAAATATTTGTCAGGTGTGATTGGTATAAAAATACATCTGCTATATATTATCTTTACTAGATTTGTACTTGACTTCAAAGTTATTGACCTGTAGAGTCTCTAACTAGCAAGCCTGTCTTTTTGAAAGATTATGTAGTATTTTGATATATTCCAAAGAAACATAGTTTGTAATTACTGTAAATTTCTGTTCTTCTAAATATGATTTTCAAAGTTTAATAACATGTACAATAGTAAGTAACTCTTTTTTATATACTGAATAATTTTATTCAGCTAGTAAAAGTTTTCTTAATTCAAAAGCTATAGGTTAATCACCCTTGTCTTGATTTTAGCTTAATACAGCTCTTATAGCAAAATCTGAAGCATCTGTGATAACTGTGAATGATAGTTTTGAATTAGATAACAATAAGACTAGTGCTAATATAAGATGTTATTTTAATTATTCAAATGCTTGTTATGCTGTTGTAGACTATTTATACTCTTGATCTTTGTATAGGAGTATTGTGAGTGATAAGATAGTTACTGAAAAATCTTTTACAAATTTTTTGTAGTAACTTGCAAAATCTAGAGATAAGTGAAGTTCTGATATATTTATTAGTATTGGCCAATCTCTAATAGTGATAATTTTTCTTTGATTAACAGATATACTATCTGTTGAGATAAAATATTCAAGATATTCTACATATTGCTATATGATATCATATTTCTTTTACTTGATATATAATTTGTATTTGCAAAGTATTTTTAAGATAGTTTGCAAGTGTTAAATATATTCTTTCTTTATTTTACTATATATCAGAATATCATCTAGATATATAATTATAAATTTATCAAGATAATCATAAAATATATTATTCATGAGTATCATAAAGATGACAGATGCATTGGTAAGATCAAAAGATAGAACCAAAAACTCATAATGTTCATAGCAAGTTCTAAATATTATCTTATGAATATCTTTTTCTGCAATATATATTTGATGATATTCTAAATATAAGTCCAGCTTTGAAAAGTATTTTGAATCTGTAAGTCTATCTATCAACTTATCAACTCTATATAAAGGATAGTGATTCTTGATGATAATTTTATTTAAAGCTTTATAGTTAATATATAGTTT
This sequence comes from Ambispora leptoticha, assembly GCA_910591765.1. NCBI lineage: Eukaryota > Fungi > Glomeromycota > Glomeromycetes > Archaeosporales > Ambisporaceae > Ambispora > Ambispora leptoticha. The sequence continues at coordinate 2,135 of CAJVPS010001509.1, read as the reverse complement.
TAATATATTTTCTTTTTTATGTACAAAAAGAACTGGTATTCCAAAGGGTAAAATACTTGAATAAATGAAATTATTCTGTATTAAATCAGCTAATTATTTCTTAAGCTCATTCATCTCTGTAAAAGAAAGCTTGTAGATGGATCTGGATGATGATTCAGATTCTGAGATAAGATCAATTTTATGATTAATTACTCTTTTAGGTGATAACTGATTTGGTAAGATTTCTGGGAATACATCTTGAAATCTTCTTTTAATATCTAATACTTCTGGTGAAAGTGACTTTTCTTTTGCTTCTTCTTTATTTTTAGAATTATTAAGATGTATAGTAAAGAGCTTTGTATCTGCTGGCAGGTTTGTAATTTATTATCTTGAGATATAAATTAAATTGCAACTGATACCTGACTTAACTTTATTATCAGCTTGTACTTTAGTTATTTTTGATTTATAAATAAAGATGATGATACTGTTTCTCTAGTTTATAATTAGGTTAATATAAAATAATCAAGATTTATCTAGAATGAGATCATATCTCTATAATTTTAATACTTATACATTTATCTTATGCATTCTATAAGTATCTAGTTTTAACTTATTAATTTTTGCCATGGTGATGGTAGTAATCTTTTTGCTATCTGTGAATTCAACTGTAACTGATATTGTCTTTTGTAATTTTACTTTATTCTTTTATATAAATTTCTCATCAACAAAATTTCTAAATATGTCACTGTCAAGCAATATCTATGCTAGTTTGCCATTTACTTGATCATTAAATTTTAATAATCTTTCTCTATTATTTTCTAAATAAGCAAACTCAACTTTCTTATAATATTATGAAGATTCTTCTTATTTATCTTTTATGTTTGTAATTTTGATCTTTGATTTGAAATAACAATTCTTTATAAAGTGATCTGATTTGTTACAGTTATAACATGTACTTTTGAACTTGTTATTCTTCTAATTGTTATTATTTCTTTTATTATTATAGTAATTTTCTGTCTAGTCAAGTTCTATTGGTATAGAGTCATTATTTTGATAACTTCTGTGTTGGTTTTGAGAGTGATAATTATTATTATTTCTGCTTGGTAGATCTAGTAATCTGCCTTATCTATATATTGTTATATTATAGCGAATAGCTAGCTTTCAAGCTTCTTCTAGAGTTTCTAATACCTGGTAATTTATCTTTATTTTTGTAACTAATTTTAGATCTTTTATGAAATATATAATCTAATCTAAAGTACTTATATCTGTAATTTATCTAATTATATTTCTGAATTTTATATCATAGTCTTGTACAGATCCTATTTGGTAAAGAAGATAAAGTTGTTTATGGAAATATTATTAATAATGTGATAGTTGAAAGACTTCTCTTAATGCTATGACAAAAGCTTGTTAATTTTCAAAGAGTTTAATATTATCATCTATCTTGACTTTATTAAGATACCAATATAAAACTGCATTAGTCAAGAAAGTGATAGCATATTATATTTGAGTTTTCTTATCTGTGATTTCTTGGATCTGGAATATTATTTTAACTTGCATAATCCAGATAAATATATTTTTATTTGATTCTTTTGAGTAAGTAAATATTTTAACTGAAAGGTAAGGTGAAGATTTGGAATCAGAAGAATCATCTTTTTTAATTGTCTTAATAAGTTTAGTTATGATCTATATAAATTAGGCAAATTATTTTGTGTTTATCTTAACAATTTTATTTTCTAAAAAAAATTAAAATATATATATGTAGTATGTGATATATAAATATAAGATGTTAGAGTGTGATATTTGTAATAGCTGTATCTACTACTATCAAGTTGTAAGATTATTTTGTTAATAATTATAAACAAGATAAAATATGATATGAGTAAGTTTTAATTTTATAATTTATAATTGTTTTTATTATTTAAAAGTATTCAGATCTGAAGGTAAAAATACAAAATAAATAAGTTATATTTATAATAAAAGAAATAAATATGAAATGCAAATAAATTAATAATAATCTATAAATAAAATATATATGGATTGAACAGAATTAATTAACTTAATTTGTATTTTTGGAGGATAACTAATCATAATCCAATAATTAATAATATGATAAATAATTATAAATAATAATATAAATAATAATTAAAAAGAAT
>CAJVPS010001508.1:0-15278 GCA_910591765.1 Ambispora leptoticha | reverse complement strand
AGTAAAAATTTTTGCATTAACTTTACAATTAGAGCAACTCTTTCAGAAAAAAATCTAAAAAATCTGAAAAAAATATAGGTTAAACTACAACTGATAAACTTTACTTTATATTAAAATTTATAATTTTAATAAGAAATAATTTTTATTTTTATATTAAAGAGAAAATTTTAATTTTTACTATGTTTTATGTTTTATTAGTAAATTTAGCCCCTGAGTCATTACTTTTGGTCGCTACTGTATAAATTAAAAATATATTATTAATAAAACTATATTTTTATTAGTAATTTATTATATATATATATATATTTATTTTTTATAAAAACTTGAAAGTATCTAGAATAAACATGAAAAGTAATATTTTATCATAAAAATTATGTCAAAACTTAGTATTTATATTAATAATTTACAAAAAAAATAAAACCTGTAAAATAATAATTTATATTTAAAATACCATAAAATTTTTATTATATTAACATTATAAACAAGTTTAATATCATATAAAAGATTGTTATATTAATAAAAAATTTAAAAAATTAACTTTACATAGTAAAATATTCAAAAATTATAATTAATAAATAATTAATGAGTATTCTCATACTTTTTATCAATCACTATATTTTTAAAAAATGTTAATTCTAATAAAATGAATCTAAGGAATCTTTTTATTATGATACTTTTTTTGGTTTATATGTTCAAAAAAAAGTTAGAGCATATTCTTTCCATTTTTGATAAAAACGGAAAAAAGAACTTTAGCGGATTATAGAAGAACTGTACATGTAAGATGTTATTTTTGCGTTCATTGGATTACATTTAAGTGATATCTTAATTTCCTTTCCAATCAATTTTTCGTAGTTGGAATTAATATATTTGCGAAACTCACCATCTCTTTCATTCATAATTCATTGCAATTGAGCATTCTATTCGTATGTTGCGCAGTCAGAATCTATTTTTGAAAAACTTGATATGCAACTTGCTTTCACTTTAGAATGTTCATTTAGTTTATAAATTCTTGGTAATAATTTCAACACAACTTCAATCTCTAATTCGTTTAAATATATTTTCTTCATGATCCATTTGTAAACAAAGTTGCTTTATAAATTGTCCCTTTGCAATGATGGTAAATCTTTTAAAAGGAATCCATTCGCAAATCTTATAATAATTTGTTACGTTCTTTATCAGATCGATATACCTCCGCTAGACAATTCATCGTTATAAATTAAGATATTTGAAACAGTCAACACGCAGCATTCATTTTTGACATACTGCAAATAAACTAGTCACAGGAATAATCGAGAAATTAATGTTAAAAAGAGATATATTTTACCTTCGGTCATTGCAGAATTTCACACCACATAATCCTATTTTTTCAAAATATCCTTAAGGGGTAGACCAATCAAATCGCAAGGTATGAAATATTAATTGAGATTAAGGGAATATCAACTAAATTTCGCAAGGAACATTTTTTTGTTAGAACACAGAAAGTAGTTTCACGAGCTAAATCTCGAAATACAAGTTTGTTTTGAATTTTTTGTTACACATTTGATTGTTTACCCTAAAAAAAATTTTTTCTTCGACATGGCTAGGGTACTTTGGATCGGCTTAATAATCAGAAACACATGTAAAATCAAACATGCCTATTCGCAAACCGACTGCGAATTAAGACTGGTCGTTATCAATGTAAGAAAGGGCAGGAGCCGAACGGCATGAAAAGAAGTTTTTCGAAGTATAATTTTTTAAATGTGTGTTAAATATTTTATTAATATGTACATAATTTTTTATTACATAATACAGTATTCCGTTTACATGTACAATGAAAGTGTAACGCAGAAAATTCAAAACAAATTCTCATTATAAAAATTTTACTCATGTGATTTTGCTTTTATTTTTGTTTCTAAAGCATAATGAAAAAAACCTTTACGAAATTTTTTGCTTAATGTCGGATAATCACATGAGCGGAATATCAATCCTATGCCCTGTCAAAAATGATACACCATTGATAATTCTATTTATTTTTATCCTTATTTATTTTTAAATAGCACATGATTAATGTATCATCTTTCACACTTTTGATTTATATGTTACTTATAAAAGGCGTATTCTCATCTATCTTAACTACTTATAAAGGCGTACGCAAAAAATTTCTGTTCATCTTATTTTCTTTCGTCTCGCTTTCCTCGCTTACTCTTTGCTCTTATATTTCTTGGTCTCTCCTTTTCTCGCATCGTGACATGCCATTTACGTTGTTTATACCTTCTATTCTATCATAACATATCCTTTTAAGTTTTTGGATTCAACAACTTTGGCTGTGAACAAATTTTCCTACTGAAACCCTCATGTGTTTGGTAGATGGATGGTTACCAAAAAGCTGAAAAACATGACCTGTGTAGGTTTCGGAAGTGGCGGTTACCGGAGATTCAGAAGAAACGCGCCTTCTGTGTGTGTCTCTAGGATTATGGTCAATACGAGCACCTTTACGTATCAGGATTAACTTGGTTTATCCTCCAGTAAAGGCTGTGTCCAGACTCGTTGCTCAGATTTATAAATGTAGCTACTTGTGAATTTTTCAACAAAGTAACTTTACTTTTTTTTTGCTTATGTATGATACATCCAGTCTCCTTCATACAGGACATTGCAAGGTAAGTAATTTTGGTGACAAGCAATATATCGAGATCATAAAGTGAGCTTGTAATTTTGTTTTGTGCAACTTGCAAATGTAATAAAAGTTGCAAATCAGTCATATCGATATAATTTCTAACTCTTAGATGTTTCGGAATAATATACAGTATGTAGATCTTCATAACACCATACCTAATTCCTCAAGTCTTCCTGATCTTTGCGAGTGTTTGTTCATATCGTTTTCCCTGTTCTTCTATATTATGCATAGATCCAAGTCCTCGAGGATGTTTGCGTGTTTTCAAGAAGTCTTGTTTGGACGTAGGATAAAAAACTTGCGACAGAGATTTTCGTGTTTATAAGCAATATCGTTTGTTATGCTCTTACGTGTTCATTTGAGGGCTCAACATAAAATGAAAGACGAATTCTAAGTTATTTGTGTAGATTCTTGCCATTTTTTCCGTTTCATCGTACTCACTATATCCCTTTAAACATCACAAAAATGTTGCTCAAACCCGTATCTTAATTGATGTATCATTTGAGATAATACAAATTTCTACTGTAAAGAATTACAATGTATATTAATCGGCTTTTTTATACATAGCATTTGTGTGCGATAACTAAGGTTCGCATGTAAAAACATGCAAATAGGAACAATATTAGGGTGCATAACAAAAAACCTTAAAGTGAACACGTTTTCTTTCTTGCCATACATGACTTTATCACATCACACAAAAACATGTGTGTGATGGACATATATATATCTGAATATATAAATAGAGAATAATTATGTAATATAGTCATTTCCTAACGCCATACAGTCACAGGTTTTCCCGACCAAATGGAAATTCACTTTATAATTTGAACATCACCAAACCCATCGATGATTATATATAGACTAACTATATTTTAATTAAAGGTTGGCCCAAACATGTTGTCTAAATATCAACATAATTAAATTACTAATAAATTTTTGTCCAAACTGTCCAAAATTGTCCAAGGGCCAACCCTGAAAAAGTTTAACATAAATAATGCTAAAGCTATTTATTTATTATTTCCCGATTATAATATTTTAAATTTAATAATTTTTGATTTTAGCTTTTAAATCACAAAAAATTATTTAATTAAATCGGGCATCACTAAACATGACATCCATATCGATATGTCATGAACCCTCATTTCTGGTTTAAAAGGTCACATGACTTTTTCGTCCAATAAATAATGGTGTTATACTTATACCCCTGTCCTAAATTGGGAAACAACAAAATTGATTTGGATATGTGAGATATTTCAGAATGTATAAACAATGATTACATAATCTATATATATGCAATTCATGTACAATGATAACGATAATGGGTAATGGTAGGGTAATGGATAGGTAATGGATGTATGCCCTCTCTACAATCACACAGTGGATCAATGGAAAAAATCATCGTTAGATCATACACAAATCAAATCATCTTTTTATTAGAAACTTGTGATAAGCTTCTTTTCAATTTTATGCAGAGAACAAGCATTATACGTATAAGAGTTTAAACAGTAAAGCAGCTTGATAAAACAGGTTTGCTTTGTTTCAACATACTATACATGTACTATTCAGACTTTGAACTAATATTTATCTAAGCATATGGTTTTATTAATATTTAATTGAATCTCTTGCGATATACATAACTATTATGACATCTAAACTGCGCTGCGTTATCAAATTATGTAGTACATGTACAGTATTGCATATTTCTTGGACATTTTGAAATTTGCTCACAACTACATGTATTTGCCAAAAATACACAAACAGATATAAAAGGACATAATTTTAATAACCGAGATTTTACATTGAGCATTGTACATTGTTAATGTAATGATTCTGTTCAACGTGATTTAATGATTTAAAAAAATAATCATTATCTTTACATTAGCAATATACAATGTTTCAATGTAAAAATATCATCTCAGTCATCGTTATTAAAATTTAACATGTATAATTATCCTCTATACAATCACACATAATATAGGATATATATAGCCAAATTTTATATATAGCGAATTTTTAATATATTATAAAAAGTTTTTTTATTTATTTCAAATGCATGCAACACCCACTTACATTCTAAATCAAAATTGGTAAAGATCGACCAAAGCATATAACCATGAAATCGTCGTCGATTTATTAATACGCGACGACGTTTCCCTTTTTTTCACTTTTATTCTCGTTATTGCAAAGCCAAATTATAATAAACTTTTGTTCAAAATCAGCCTATATAAATCGATATTGAACATGAATCATCCTACCTCTTCATATCCTATTGATGATGATCTTGTGAACAAAGCAGTTAACCTTGCGCTTGCTAAATCCAAACAACCAACAAAAACTGTTAATGGCTATCTTCTTTATAGAATGAATTATTTTAAAAATAATCCAGGTAAAAGTATGAAGTCTCTCTCACCAATTATTGATACTGCATGGAAGAACGAATCACCTCAGATTCGACAACTTTATCTTGATACGGCTAAAAAAGTTTATCAGAAATATAAAAGTATAAATCAATCGCGACAACAATCTCCGCTGCCACAAATATTGCCGTTGTCTCGAGTGGTGTCATCCCAACTGTCGTTGTCGCAAGCATTATCATTACAACAATCGCAAGTGTTGTCGTTGCAATCGTCACATTCACAATCAGAAAAAAGAATTTTTCCCTTTTCTGAGCAACAATTACAGCAAATGTCGCTACCGTTACAATCGCCATATTCACAGTCAAAAGAAGGATATTTTTTCTATCCTGAACAGCAATTACAACAGTCTTCTTCGCAAACGTCGCCGCCATTACAATCATCACATTCACAACCAGAAGCGGGAAGTTTTCCCTTTGCTGAACAACAATTACAACAGTCCCCTTCACAAACGTTGCCGCCGTTACAATACTCACATCCGCAATTAGAAGCAGAAGATTTTTCCTTTCCTGAACAATTACAGCAGTCCACTCCACTAATGTCGCCGCCATTACAATCATCATATTCACAGCCAGAAGCAGGAAGTTTTCCCTTTGCTGAACAACAATTACAACAGTCCCCTTCGCAAACGTTGCCGCCGTTACAATCCTCACATCCACAGTTAGAAGCAGAAGATTTTTCCTTTCCTGAACAATTACAGCAGTCCACTCCACTAACGTCGCCGCCATTACAATCATCATATTCACAACCAGAAACAAATATACCTAGTATTATAAACCAAGAGGCATGTGAATATATAATTAATGCATATAAAAATAACACCAACTGCGACTCTATAATTTTAGAATTTCATCGCCAGATTCAAGAAGCTTCTCGTTTCTTGGAGTCTTATCGTGGTTTGCCGAGTCAAAATATCTAAGATATGCTAGATTCTTTTCTTGAGTCGTATCGGAAGGATGCATCAAAGAGTGAGTGGTATATATCCCGGAGCATCAGAAATTTAGAAAAATTATTTTATTTATTTTATTTTTGATATATATTTATCAATTTTGTATAAAAATAAAGTGTCGTGGCAAAAAAATATATATATTTATTAAACATATGTTATATCTTTTCTTAAGACAAAAATAAAAATTTTAATATTAAAAGAAAATTTCAACTATTACGACCTCAAATTGTTATATATATATATATATCAGACGGACCCTGTGGATATAATTCTCCGCGAACTTTAAATACATGTTTGTGGCTTGTAGTATCATATTGTTTCCGGTTTTGAAGGAAGTATTTCTGTAACTTGATCATAACGATAAACCAAAATAGACATAAAACTTGTTATTTGTGTTTACCGACGTTGACTTTGAAAAAAAAGGATTCTTTGTCCTTTAAGGAATTGCTAATATTCTATATTCGCGGGTTCCTTATGCACCACTAAATTTTCTTTGGATTCTATCATGTTATCACATGAAATGAATGGTATTCAATCTCGATTTCGAGAAATGGATCGGACAATGACTTCACGTAGATTCTAGAAGGAAGGCATCGCCGTGATTCAAAAATTTATTTGGTGTAGTCGACCGAATATTGGACAAGTTGATTATTTCCCACTGGAATGCCTTGTCAACTCTTAGCACAAGAGTTGACACTCAATACACGGCTATTATTTTTCAAAATCGATTACGAAGCGAAGCAACGAGAAGCCATTCGATTTTTATTGTTTGACGTTTGTATTAAGAATAAATACAATACATTAAATTTTTAGAAAAACGTCTAGGGCAATAATGAATGGAAGTATTTTATAATACGATGTACTTATACAAATGATTATATGAAAATTAAGCATCAAAGCACACTAGAACCGGATGCAAATTGCCGAATCGACTAATAATATCGTTAATATTCGTGAAGCGTGATAACTTTTCTTGGTGTTTCAGCTGTATTAATATTCTCTAGTTATTAATTTACTTTCTGAAATATTGGAAATGCACGATTACTTTTTAATTTAGACCATTAACGCTTTTTTATTTCTATTTGATTATGTTGACCAGAATCCAAATGTGGAAAAAATGAACATTCTTAGGCTGTAATTCACGAATTTACATATATTGCCTCTTAATGCTGTTAGATTTTAAGGCATTCTGGTTTTTTAGCAATGCGAATTACTAAGTTTATTCTTTTGAATAATCGGAGCAACACCTATGCCGATAAGATTAATATTTTGATAGCAATCAGAAATTATGACATCTCTGGATTAGGATCATGCCCCGATAAACAGATTTTGCATAGCGGATTTAAAAGTTCTTGTGGTGTAGAATTGTTGTAAAAGGATTTACCTATAAAGCAAAGAACGTGATAACTGCTTGTGAATGAGCTAAATACAAAAATTTAAAATAAATTTTTAGTTTAACCTCTATTTATTACTAGCTTGTTATAAAGGTTTCTGAACAAAGTAGTTGTTATATAAATTAGCGAAATTTTTCAGACATCTGACATTCATAAATTATGCTATTATTTTCAATATTTCTTTAATATAATATTTTAAATGACTAATCGATTCTGCAGTTATTCACTAATGTTATCAAATTATCCATTCTACTTTGTTTTTTAGAATTGTCACTGAGAACCCAAGATGTCAACCGTAATTCACGGTATTATCAGACCACTGCCCGAACGTGATTCATATTGCACATAATAAAAAATGCAAGCGGTAAACAGAAACATCGTCATGTTTAGGTGTAATTATGCTCGTTGGGCTGCTATTTACATGTGTTGCTCTTCGCACGCGAAATTATTACCAAGAAAAGTATCACTGAAAACATTACACGTAGTACGTTCGCTTTGACGCAAGTAATGCAGAAAGCGACGAAAGAGTAATGTCGAAGTTGTGCGATTTCAAAATCGATTTCTACGTTCATGCAATTGACCGCACAGTTGCGGTAAACCGCATGTAACTATACAGCTCTTGACGTTAGCACTTCTTCACAAAACAGACGCTTAATCACAAATTTGTATATTTACAAGTGAACAAAATAATCTAATCAGCTGATACGATTTCTTCGATTTATTATGTGACCGTAAAAACAAAATCATAACATTTTATTTAAGAAACTGACTTTTAAACCAGATAAGTACACCATCTTCTCTTTCTCATTCTAAGAATTCATTAACCTGATTCATAATCTCTTCAATACTTCGTATGCTTCTTAACTGCATATTCAGCCGCTTTTTCTGTCAACCCGTGCCGATAAGCATCCATCCACCTAAACGATAACCTAGCAAAAGAACGAACTTTCTTCACAGAAATAGAGTCGAACGCTTCAACAATCGAGATTCTGAATTTTGGCAATGAGTACTCGCAATGAGAATGGGCATACTTCTTAGACATTCCCTAATACATTTCTATATAATTGAATTCAGGGTGAAACTTTGGATAAAATATGGTCTTGTGTTCACGAGATTCAATTTCTTGTTGAATTTGATCACGTTTTTCAAGAAAGTTCGGTTGATTAGCAATTAATCGACGTGCAGGACTTGCTTCTTCCTTTTTACACAATACGCACTCCCATCCCGCCACAATTCTCTTTCGGCAAGAACCTCTGGATTCCTTTAGGCTGTCCACGTAAATTAACACGTGACTTTTTTCTTGTTATAAACGAAAGTAATCTTCTTCAATGATCATTGATTGATGACTACCACTCCATGTTGTGTCTCGTATTTTTGGAACTGATCCTCTTGGTCCGAGAATGATTTTCGAAGCTACCAGGGCATCCTCAGCGAAAGCTGTGTGAGAAATGGCATTGTCGAAGGCAAAAATACCTACGCATTCTGAATGTGTCTGTTCAAAGCCCGTCTAACTTGTTCAAGGAGTTTTTTAGAATTCCAATATCCGTCTCAATATCATTATTATACGTGCCTCTTCTTGATCATCTTTAAGCGGCCCTATTGTTTTTGTTAAAAAGTCGCTTACATGTACACCGGTACCCAATCCTCTTTTTCGCAATGGTTGTTCTCCTTCTGAACCCCATACAGCATGTGGTCCATCATAAGTGTAAAAGGTAGATTCGTCATGAATTACCCACATGTGTTCTTTCTCACCATCATTGAAATGTGAAAAGATCCTAACCTTGCAGTCTTCGTCTAACCACCGGGACATGAATCGATCAAGTTTTGAAGAAATATTTGACGATATGCAACAATATCTTGCCGTTCATGTCCATTTACGTAGATCCCTTTTTTATAACGTTGATAACAAAATCCAAGTTTGTGCATCCATCGACGAGCGTTTCGGACTGAAATACGCTGCATAGATTGTCATCCAATTGGGGAAGAATATGTTGTTCAAAATAGCTCTTGAATGCCACAGGATCTGCCTTGAACACAGTTAAGTGACCAATCGGAGAGAAACCAGCTCGTCATGAAGTAGGCTTTTGGAAGGAAGTTTCCCACGAAGACTCAGCTTGATTATTTTCCCTTTCATACAGATATTTCTCCACGTTCTGCATCTCGCAAGCCATGACCCACCATTAACAATTTCAAAACTGTTTTCGAATCCTCCATCTTCTCTTCTCCATCTAGAAGTAATCGAAAAAAATAAAGAACTGACGTATCTTCTTCTGTTTTTGAGATTGACTCCTACCACATTATTTGTTCACAAACTCAATTGCTTTATGGATATTTTCTTCTTCCTCGTGATTCTATTTACTAACATCATTACCTTTATGACAAATATCGTTTTTCTTCTTCGAAACAAGCTCTCTTACCTTAACTCCTTGGTCTTGAGAGTCTTCAGCACTCTCGTCGTTATCACAGTACACAGCCACTTACATTAACGATGATGATAAAAATAAAAACCGATTAATCGGTATCCTGATCCGGTTATAAATCCGATATCGATAGCCGGTCCAATCTCATCAACGCAAAAAGAATTTACATGTACATGTAATCCTAACAATAATGCGGAAGCCATTGCTAGACACATTAATCTTTTCTTTGTATATAGATTTGTATTAATGCTAGCCGAAATCAACCTGAAAATACTTTAGAGTAACTATTCTCAGAAATAAAATTGACAAAAGGTTAATATATTTACTTAAGTCTCAAACACTTGTTCTCTATGAGCAATCTTCTTATATTTTTCGAAAACAATTAAAATTGCTTTTTCTTTAAGTGTTGATTTTATTTTATTATAAATTTCGTCGTCATCGTCATGAGAAAGATAAAGGGTCTGAAAAAAACAGTATATATACATGTATGTATCACATATATACGAGGTACTCGGCACACTAGAAGAGTGTGCAATAATTAATCAGTTTTGGATCACTAGTGTAACTCCGGGAAGAAAGTTCGATTTTCCCGAATTTACATTCTTGGTTTTCATTTGTCTACGATGCTAAAAGTCGAATTGGAATATTTATCATCGCTATCCAATCAATCATTTGTGATGTTACGATGTTTTGTGATTCATTCATAAAATAAAGTTTGAAAACAACTGCCCATCGAGAAAGAAAAAATTAATTGGACAGATTAAGTTCGAAAATGCTGAAATTTTTATCAAGATTACAAATAACAAGTATAAAATTAACACTAAATAATGGCACGCTTACATAGGCGAGTTTCATTGACTTAACACGAAATATGTTCGTAAAAATTATGTTAAGTGCAAATTTCATATCCTTCTGTCTAAAGGACAGTAAAACAACAAAGAATCACTAACACACATTATATAATGCACGAATTGGGAACAAAGGAAATATTTTCTGAAACCAATGGCGCATTTATTTACGCGTCTGTTTCTTTGTTGTTGAAATAACTTATGCTTTATTATAGTTCTCTTTATTATGTGTGAGGGCAGTATTAGATGTCCTTGGTTTAGGTAGTACAAAATTAAACCATTTTGTATAACCATCACATGATTATTTTTTAGAAACTATTACATGTAGTGAATATTCTCTATGTTGAAGATTTTTCACTTACATCGTTATTATCAATATAACGATAACGATATCGAGTGCCGGGAAAATAAAAAAGATAAATGATTTATTTCTAATAATGTTCATATGATTTAAAGTTGCTCCACTAGCACACACCCACACACACAAATTTGATAAAAACAAGATGCGTGCATTTGTATTGTGATTTTGAATTGTGACAATATTCATTTATATCTGTTTAAGATGCAACCTCACTGTGGAGAGACGTCTATCATTTAAGCATCATGACAACAGCTGCTGCTTAATGCTTTTCGTGAACCGCGTATAATTGATGAGAATTTTCCCCATTTCGTTTAGACAATTTGTCAAAGAGAATTAATTGGCTTATTCTCTTAGCATTCCGCAATACAACTAAAAGGGGGATATGTATATCGATATCAAATAAAAGTAAAAAAAAAAATTGGAAGATCTTATTCAATAACGATAACGACATGTAATTAGTGTAAGTGCTCATGGATACCATAATGCACTGTATAGAATATCAAAATATATAATCCACTCCGGCGCTGCTCCGGAATGGATTATATGTTCTAATATAAACTGGAGCACTCCATTAACAACCCTAACTAATACGCGACATTTAACTCTCGTTTTTGCAAAAGCAAGTTATAATAAACTTGTGTTCAAACCCAGTCGATATTGAAATCTTTATAATCATGAGTCATCCTGTTTCTTTGTATCTTATTGTCAATGACCTTGTGAACGAAGCGGTTAGACTTGCGCTTAATAGATGCAAACAACCAACAAGAACTGCTAACGCCCATTTTCTTTGTAGCATGAATTATTATTAAAAATTACCCAGGTTATAGTGCAATTGATCTCTCACCAATTATTAAGCCTGCATGGAATAACGAATCACCTCAGACTCGATCTTAATATGGCTAGAGAAGCTTATCAGCAATATAAAAGCGTAGTAGACCAATCGCAACAGATAACTTCGCTATCGCAAAATATCGCTGCTATCTCATGTGTTGTCATCACAATCGTCGCCGTCGCAAATATTGTCATTACACCAATCGCAAATGTCGTTACCGTTACAATCGTCACAATCAGAACAAGAAATCTTCTCTCTGTCTCGAGCACTTTATTATCTCACGACATGGCTTGTAGCTCAGCAAATATACCTAAGATTATGTACCAAGAGACATATGGATACTTAATTAATGTGTATAACAATTGTGAATCTACAATTATAGAATATCTCCACAAATTCTTAATCGTCTTCTTATTTATAATGCTGTGGGCGAAATTAATACCCATCGTCAACCGTAAAATCCGGAATTAGGTGGTTCGTCTGATAAATTCAGGATATATAAAAAGTAGGGAATTATCGAGCAAATCAAAGCATTTATAAATAATTATTCGTATTTTACCGAGTCAATGCCCGGAAGGATTCGTCATAAGAAATGGATGGTGTGCGGAAAACATTCATAAATAAAAATTTCAGCATATCAATCTTTAATATCGAGTACCTATTAAACTAGCACACACAAAATTTTACCCAAAAGTGCGTTGAATTGAACTGTGCTCCATTTTATAGAGGAAAAATTTTAAAAAAATATTCGAAGTATCCAAGCTGGAATAATCAATAATAAATACATGTTTGTCCCAGTAAATAACAAATTAAAAATATGAATTTTATTTTATTTTATTTTTTTAATTTAATTTAATTTAATTTAATTTTAGTTCAATTAATTTAATTTAATTTAATTTAATTTAATTTAATTTAATTTATAAAGTGTTATGTTTATGGATCTCGATTTTGAGTTTTTAGATTGATTACGTAATATCGAACAACCAATAAAAATGCACAAACTCTGTAATTCATGATCTTTTTTCTTAAAACGTATTTATAAAATTCAAATACATGTACATATTCTAAATTTCTTATATACATGTATAAATTAGAAAGAAAACCTCCGACCACTCACTTTTGTTAGGTAATTTGAACATTTTATTTTTTCAATAAATCTATAAGACAATAACAAATAGGGTACTGTATATCGATATGCTATCTCTAAACTTTGGTTTGTGTGTGCTAGATTATAGATACTACATGTACTAAAATCAATTTTACACTATCCGGAGTATTTGACTCGGTTGACGATAGGTATTAATTTTTGCCTACAACATTATAAGTAAGAAGACGATTAAGATTTTCATAAGCCTGTTGAAGCTCGTGAAGATATTCTTTAATTGCGGATTTGCAGTCGGTATTATTGTTATATGCATTGACTACATATTTATATGTCTCTTGATTTATAATCCTAGGTATATTTGTTGAGCTACAAGCCATGTCGTGAGATAATAAAGTCTCCGAGACATTTGACAATTGAGGAAGTTGTCGCTGTTTAGGACAGAGATAATCTCCCGTTTCTGGTTGTAACGGCAGCGACATTTGCGGAGTAGACTGCTGGAATTGTTGCCCAGTAAAGAGAAAATATCCCGTCTCTGATGATAAATTTGACGATCGTAACGGCGGCGACATTTGCAGAGGGTGCTGCTGGCATTTTAGAAACTCTTCCGTTTCTGATTGTGAATGTGACGATTGTAACGATTGTTGTAATGACAATATTTGCAAAGGCGACAGTTGTGACGGCAACACTTGAGATAGCAGGGATATTTGCGATAGCGAAGGTTCCTGTTGCGATTTATTTACTATGCTTCTATATTGCTGATAAGCTTCTTTAGCCATATCAAGATAAAGTTGTCGAGTCTGAGGTGATTCGTTATTCCATGCCGTCGTAATGATTGGTGAAAGAACAGTCGCACTATAACCTGGATTATTTTTAATATAATTCATTCTATAAAGAAAATAAGCATTAGCAGTTCTTGTTGGTTGGTTGGGTTTACTAAGTGCAAGTCTAACTGCTTCGCTCACAAGGTCGACCACGGTATGATACGAAGAGACACGATTATTCATATGATCCATAATTATAGTACACTGAAACTTCGTTATAATAAAAGTTAAAAAAAAATTTCAAATATTAAATATCGATTTATATAAGAAAACAGGTTTATTATTGATTTGCCTTTGCTAAAAATACTTTCATAATAGCATTGTATAAATCTCATATCTAATGACCCTACCCTCTTTACAATCACACATGTGTGTACCCAATGAAATCAGATTATCTGTTACGAAAAATTTAAGTTCAAGTTTATCGTTATTAATTTGTAACGGTAACAACAAATTAAGCGAAGAAATTTGTGTAACAACAAATAAAAAAATAAAATATCCTAAAGTTTCCTAAAGTTTGAACAACAAATGAAGCACTTTTTGTGTATCATTGGGATCAAATACTTATGATTGTATTACTATCAAACTTTACAGCCTATACGAATTTTTCCACTTGAGAAATTTAAGAAACGATGTGAATTCAAAATTTGTCATCTTATATTGAATTACTAGATTATTATATTGATATTTGGAATTTTCATAGTATTTATATTCTGCATGCTATTGTTGAAATCCAGCAATATTATGAATTTGATTAAATATTTCCATATAAAACTTTAATAATAAGATGTAAATGTTTATCATTATCATTATACTTGGTATGATACAGGGCTAATGATTTTTTGTAATTCACAGAATATCACAGAATTCACAAAATTCTGTGATAAATACATAATTCATTTTCAATCATTACAGAATAGCACAGAATTCTTATTTGTTACAATTTTTCACAGAATATTAGTACTACATAAATTAAAATAAATAAATATGTATTATAATCATTTTTAATATCTTTAGCAAGTGGTTTTATGAATATTAATAATTAATGATAATAAAACAAAAAAAAGAAAAACTTATAGTACAATTAAGAGCTAATAAATATCCAGATCTTTTTCAAGTTAATAATGGTATTATGTTTTGTATTTCCTGTAATGAATCAATTAATTGAAAGACTAAATCAACAATAGATGAACATCTTAATAGCAAAAAACATAATATAAATAAAGCTAAACATGAAATTAATGAACAAAATTTATGACAAATTACAATTATAACTATACTTACAACTGCTAATTCTAAAAAATAAGTTATTGAAGATTTGATTGAAGCATTTTCTATTGCAAATATTCCTCTTGAAAAAATAAATCACTTGCTCCCTTTTTTTCAAAAATATTTAAAAGAAGGTGGTGCAATTCCAAAAGCATCTACTTTACGTCAAATTTATTTACCTCATGTTTTTGAAAAATATCAACAAAATTTATGTA
>CAJVPS010001507.1:0-15283 GCA_910591765.1 Ambispora leptoticha | reverse complement strand
TAATAATAATAATAATAATAATAATAATAATAATAATAATAATAATAATAATAATAATAATAATAATAATAATGAATTTTTTTTTGCATCTCTTTGCTATTAATCTCTCAACCAGATGAAATTCAAGTTATTCAAAGTGAAAAAATTATCATAACTATCCTTTAACCATATTAACTTATATTATTTCATAATTAAATATGATCTACTATTCATAACTTCTTTTATTTTATTAAGTTTTTTTCTTTTTCAATACTTCTTTACAATTAATATCATACATAAAAACTACAAAACAATCATAAAAATATCAAAAATTCATAAAAATCAAAAATACTTTTTCTTTTTTATTTTATCTTACTTTCTTATCTTAAGTTTATAATTAATAAACTAATATATCTAATATATAAAAATAATATAACAAAAAAAACTCATCAAAAATTTCTTTAACTTCAACATCATCTATAAAATACCTCAAAAATGCTCTTGATTTTCAATCTCCTTCTCAAGTAAATAAGTTGGCAGCCATATCTCCAGTTCTATTAACTGACAAATTTTCAGACACACTTTTCAAAAATATCAAGTCTAGTACATATAAAAATCTATATGACAGACTATCTAATATACATACTTCACATGTTAAATATATAAAAAAGAAAATATCAATATCTAAGTTAACTAATAATAATGATAACTCATTATTAATAGAAATACAATCAAAATTAGCAAACAATCCAACTAGTCAATATAATTAACTAAATATAGAAATCATTCCATCTGAGTATAGTTATACTGAAAATGATATTATAATATTACATGATAATACAAAAGATAGCGAAGTCTCCTAACCAAATAATATGAACAAGAATAGGAGATCATTATCAGTATTAAAAGATATCAAAGCTAAATAGCTAAAAACTTACTTCCTAATCAATTATCCAAAGATAATATTACCTATATCAATGACAAATTAGCAGAATTACATGATTTTCTTAAAGCAAAATCTATTACCATAAATAAAGACAAATATATTTGTACAGAATTCTCATCTGTCAAATCACAAGACCAGGCCAATCATATTTTTCTTGACAATAATAATTTTCTAACAACTAATCATTCAGCATCCTCAATAAAGATTAACCCCAATATAATAGCTATGATCAGAGATATTCCTCTAGGTATCACAATTAAACAAATTTAAATAGTTATGTCACAATTTGGAGAAATTCAGAAAATAAAACAAAAAATAATTAATAAATGAGCCTATATAACTGTTTAATATATTACAGAAGAACAAGTAAAAACTGCTATTAAAGAATGCTTAGTATTACTTGATACAGATAGGATAAGGCTTCTATCACTCCTAAATCAATATGAAATCATTTAAAAAAGAGATATCTTTTTAGTCAAATTAGTCAACTTACCTTATGGTATAATAGCAACTTTGAAACTGAAACAAATATAGCAGAAGCCATGCTCAAAAAACTAGTTTATATATTACAAAACTTTATATTGCCAAAAACAAAAAGGCCAGATCATACAATCAACTTAATAAGTTATATGAAAAATACTATATCATCTATTATAAATCAGTTATTTCATCTTTCATTCTAAATTTATATTCTACTAAAAATAATCAAACAAGTTTACTTAAAGATTCAAATAATTATATCATAGATAATAACTTATAAATACATGAAATCTAACAAAGCAAACTTCATATGCATAAATAAATGATTCAATAATTACAATAAGATATAGATAAATTTACTAATAATATTAATAATATCTTCTCTAAAATTAATAATATTGAGAAAAAATTAGATCATATTATTAATATTATTAATTCATCTAACTCTAATATAATATTATTAATCACATCAATAATGCCAAAGTTTTCTGAATCAGAATCTCTCAAAAAAAAATAATAATAATAATCAAAATAAACATGATGATATTATAAAATAAAATGAAGAATTAAAAACAAGTAATAACTTATTAGTCAAAATAACTACAGAACTAACATCTTAGCTTGTAATTCTCAAAAAGCAACATATACAGCTGATAAATAGATTTAGTTAAATAGAGCAATCATTCAATAATGTATCATTCTCATAATTATATAGAAAGTATCAATTCAAAATTCATATCAGAAATCTTCATCAATAATTCCAAACTTAACAAAAGTCTATATTCATATAATAATCTTTTTTCTTCATCTCTCACTATGACAATAGATATAATAAATATTAGAGAACTTCGTAGTTCAAGCAAAATGCAAGACATAATCACAATTTTTTCAAATCTTAAAACAGACTTTTTAATTATCACAAAAATTAAACTTACTAATTAATAAGCTAAATTCATATTTTCACATTCTAATAAATATACTCATCTTTGGATAACCAACAAATTTCAATCACTTCATACAGGAATAAGCATACTAATCAATCCCTTCTGGGCAAGACATATATAAAAAATTATCAAAATTCCAGGAAGATTAATACATATATCATTAGTATTCACAGGCAACATCAAAATCAAAGTAATAGTAATATATATCTATCACATCTAATTTAGAAAAAGATTACCAAATCAAAAGATCAATAATGCACTATATAAATAGAATTACATCACAAGTAAAACTTTTTATAATTGGAGGAGACCTAAATGAACATCTATTTGATTCTTCAAAAAATAGCTTATCATCATTACTCAGATTTAAAGATACAATTGAAATAAATCAATATTTACATCCAAATATCAATGTATATACATGATCAAGAATAAATTTCAAAAGATATCTGAAAATAATCTAGTGCAGCTATAGTATAGCTTCAACTATCAATCAATCAAGCATCTTAGATCTATACTAGATTATAACTGACCATTTACTAATACAGTCTGTTTTCTATATTTTGCAAAACTTCTTTCTCAGTAATCAAAAGATAGAAAACAAAAAGACTAGTATATATCACAAAAAATATCTTTCAAGAAGATTGGCTACTATTTGAACAAACTGTCAACTCACATCTCAAAATCAATACAAACTATACAAATTATTTAATTTCAGAATTATGAAATTCAATTAAGCACATAATTATAGATATCTCTTTACTATTTACAAAGTATAAAAAATATAGAATTACAAAAAAAAGCAGATTAATAAGAAGCATACTATATCATCTCAACCAATATTAATACAATTCTATGAAATCAATAGCAAATACACAAATACAGCTAGCAAAGTTATTTAAATACTTATATAATCTTGAATCTTTAATACCAATCTTCTCACTTACAAATGTAAGTAACCAATATATATAATCTATCACATTACAACTCAAAGAGCAAAGAATATAGAAAATAAAAAAGTACAAGCAAATAGAGCAAGCAATCAAACTTAATCAAGATAATTTTTAACATAATCATAGTAGGATACTGAATAACATTCTAAATAAAGAAGCAATATCTATTTCAATTAATAAAGTATATCAAAATAAATATCTAATAAAATATCCAACTGAAATTAAAAATGTAATACAAGAACATTTTAATCAATAACACAGAAAATATAATATACAAAACTGATTATCTTAATAGTGGAAGGATATTTATAAATAATTAACTCTATTAAAAATCACATATTTGATTCAGTTATAAAACCTATTATAATTAAAGAACTTCATGATCAATTAATACTAATTCATCCAAATAAAGCTACAAGAACTAATTTCATCAAAAATATATTTTGGCAATATTATGGAAATAAAGTTCATATGTTACTAACTATACTTTTTAATAAATATTTAGAGAAACAAAACATATCTCATGAATAGAAATAGACCAGTATCATTCTCATTCTCAAATTAACAAACTGGGAGGGAAATCTAGATATAACAAGGCCAATAGCTCTTCTTAATACTGTCTAAAAGTTATTTACAATCAAATATCTATACCAAATATAATATTTTTAAAGATAATAACTTCTTAATATTAAAAAATATAACTATAAAATAGTTCATTACATATAATCAATAATATAATAGAGAATATATGTGAATACAAAAAAGAACTCTGATGTGTTTTTCAAGATATACATAAGACATATAACTCTGTCAGTTGCCAATACTAAAACTTAGCCTAATGCAGATAAAAATAAACTCTAGATATATTAAGCTTTTGCAAAATATATAAACAAATAGATTCAATCAAATACATACAGAATATGGACTGACAGAATCATATCTAGTAGGAGATGATCTCAATCAAGGAGAAGTATACTCACTAATCTTATGATATATTTTCTATAATTCACTATTATGCATGATCAACTCTGTTAAAGATACACATAGATATAATATTAATAACTCAATTATTCACTCTTTACACTTTCAATCAGATTAAATTAATATCAATATAACAAGTCTAGTATTTATTAATGACATGATAGAAATTTTTAATTCCAAAAAAACTATGGCTGATATTCTCAAGCTCATATAAGAGTTCTATAATATGTATAATATAGAAATTAATACTAATAAAACAGAAGCAATATCAATTAATTCATCAAAATTGAATGAAGATATCAAGCTATCCTTCTTGCAATTCAATCCAATAATTATACCAAATACCTAGAAATTTTAATTAGCACAGATGAAAAATTCAAAGCTTAGCAACAGCAAATTGAAGTAGAGATCAATTCATTAATATTTATACTTGAAAAAAAATACATCACAAACAAGCAAACAATATATATTTTCAACAGAGTCTTATTTCTTACAATAGAGTATAAAATTCAGCTTTTCATCTCATCAAATATCTTTTATAAAATAATAATGAGAAAAATTAAAAAAGTTATCAAGTAAAAATTATCACTACCCTCAGATAGCTTAGACTCAATCATATATCATTCAGCATAGCTTGCACAAGACAATATCTTTAATATTCTAGCAAGACATAAAATCTCAGAATTATTACTTAGACTTAATAATAGTACACTAGTTTGATATGACTACTCACATTAGACTCCAGTAATTATAATTTTAATAATGATCAGAAAGCTCAGTACTAGTCTCATTAATATCCAAATCAAGTCCTATTGGAAAAAGTTTAATTGCAAGCATTATTCTATTAATGTATCTCTACAATATTTCATTTTGATCCATAAACAATGATAATTTAACATCACAAATAATCTTCTTTAAATGATCTATAACACAAATTCTTAATAATTGGCCAGACTATAGACAAGATTATAAATCTTTAGCCCAAGATAATGTACTCTTTCTATTATAATTAACTAAATATAATGACTTATAATTCATATCATGAAAATAATATAAATGCAAATACAGAAATATAGCATATGAATATGAATCAAAATAGTTTACAAATTTAAAACAAAGAGTAATAGCACTAAATATATCTATCAGAATAACTATCACCAATAAACAATATAGTACAATTCAATAGTAATTCAGCTATATATATTGAATAACAAACTATAAAATCAAAAATGAATATATTAAATATTAACATATTTTTCACAGATAAATCTATAGCAAATATAGAGACTCCAATAATAACAGCTGGAGCAATATAAATAACATAACCATCCAATCTTAGTTTCAAATTTATCATAAAAAGTCTAACTTTCATTACCAAAACAGAATTATTTGCAATTTACGCTTTATCAGAAGTTTTTCTACCTAATTTTAATATTCAGATTTTAACTAATAGTCAATCAATAATACAAGAATTCAATTATAATATAATATATTATACTAAATAATTTATAAGACAACTATATTAATAATCAAACTGGTCACTATAGAAAATCTTAGCTCATAATATTAACACAAACAATCTAAATATTATATTAAATAAAGTTAAAGGATACTCAAATAATTCAAGCAATGAATTAGCAGATTAATTAGCTAATCAGAATCATAAAATAGACTATTTATTTATCAACTACTATAATATACCAATATCTAAATTTATACTAATTTTTAATCAAAATATAGAAATAGAGTCAAATTTGTAACAATTTCTCAAAAAATACTATTATAATACATGTATAATCAAGTGACAACATGAAAATAAAATTATCAAAATGCTCTAACTATTATACTAAAAGACAAGTAAAAGCTACTATTGAAGAATTGTCAGTATTACTTGAAACAGAAAGAGTATATCTACTATCACTTCTTAATTAACATGAAGTTATTCAAAAAAGAGATATCTTCTCAATCAAATTAGTTAACTTATCTTATGATATAATAGTATATGAATTAAATAATACTCTTCAAAAAATTAATGCAAAAATATGTTTCATTTCAAGATTTCCAGTCAAATATAATAGACAGAGAATAGTTATTATTAGTTTTAAATCAAAAATAAATATAGCAGAAGTCATGCTCAAAAAATTAGTTTTAAGAAACTCATAATTATAATAAGAACAAATTAATGCAAAAGTATATAATATCTGCTTCTTCCATATACACATAATAAAACTTTATACTGCCAAAAATAAAAAGGCTAGATTATATAATCAACTTAATAAGCTATATAAAAATTGGTATATCATCTATCATAAACTAATCATCTCATTATTTATCCTAAACTTTAAAAAAGCTCTGCTAAACAAGACTAACATATCTAATTAATCAAGTAAAAATAAAAATATTATTAAAAATAACCAAATATCTTTACTTAATAAATTAGATAATAATATCATGACTAATAATATATAAACATATGAATATTAACAAAACAAACTACATGCATATGATCAATTGATTCAATAATTATATCTAGACATAGATAAATTCTCTAATAACATTAATAATATTTTATTAAAGATTAATAATATAGAGAAAATATCATGAAATTAATATAAGTACAAATATAAAGTACATGAATATGAATCAAAATGATTGGCATCTATAAAATAAAGAATAACTAATCCAAATACATCTATCCTGATCATTATCAATAAATAATATAGCATAGTCCAAGCACAATATGTGTTATCAGAACATAAAGTCTCAGATCTCTTTAATAGCAACTCAACATCAACATATTCTTTACAAATAGATTAATAGCAAATACAGAGTTATCTATAATTTTAGTAAAAATAGTATAAACTACATAGCCTCCTAGTCTTAATTTCAAATTTGTCATTAGAAATTCAACATTCACAACTAAAATAGAGTTATTCATCATTTACATTCTATCAGAAATTCTTTCTTTAAACTCTAATATTATAATTTTAACTGATAGTCAATTAGTAATACAAGGATATAGTTTCAATATAACTAATCATATTAAAAAATTAACAAGATAATTCATAAAGTACAAGTCTATCAAGAAGAAATTAAAATTAGATGAAAGAAATATACTTGAGAAGATTATAAATAACTTATAAAAAGTTTTCATAAAAATACAATTAGAATAAATAATAATTATTTAACTGGCAAGGATCTAATAATCAATGCTGGTATTATAGAACTCTTTTTATATCTGATTACTAATATTATTAATATTATAATAATAATCTTGCTAATTGAATAACTATCAAAGTTTATAAATCATTTCATGCTGAATTCAAAATAAATAAGACTAAACTGATAAAGTTGAACAAGAACTCTTTGTTAATAATAGAGTAAAAAGAAATTTTGATTTCTATCAATCTATTTTATAATAAATTCATCTCAATTCTCAAATTAAAAGATATAAAAATGTGAGAAATATATAGATAGATATTATACTGGAACTTATTTCAAGATAAATAGAAAAAAAATCATTACTTATAATAATTATATTAGAAAAAAATAATTAAATCTTTCTGCTTGCTCATAATATAATAAATATGATAAACTTAAAAATATATTTATCACTTGAAGTTATGAGAAAAGATATTTTTATTGTTACCATAGTAATAAAATTTCATAATTTTTTGAATCTTGAATTATGACCAATCAATAGATCTTTAAAAGATATGTGATTTTGAATAATATAATTAATATATCAATTATGAATTCAATTATAATTTAATAATATTTTTATAATATTTCTGCAATGATTCAAGATTATGAATGAATAATTAGTTCTAAAATTAATAATAATTTAGAAATATTTTAAAAATGGTTCAGCAACAAATTTAATTTATTTTTCTTATTATCTTTTTCTTTTTAGAATATTTATCTTATCTTTTCATTTAATTTTGTCATTTATATTATCTTATAACTTATCATATATATCTTATCTCTTTATATTACTTATTTATTTATTAATTCTTTGTCCCAAAGTTTGTAATTGTAATCTAAAGTAGCAAATGAGTTTAGATAGAAACTTGTAAAATCTTAAAGATATATAAATATCTCTGTTCTGAAACTTAAAATAAATATACTTGAATAGCAATAATTTAATTATTTTTAAAAATACTTGAGTTATACTTATTCTATAATTTTTCTTTGATTTTTGTCTTGATATCTTACTTTCATTTATCTTTTCTATCATAATAGATTATATTCTGATTATTTATATATTTTTCTTGTCTGAAAAATATAGGTAATGAATATTCTTCACTTAAAATAAGCCAAGTATATTTTATTTGATTTAGAAGATTCTTGTAAACTTTCTTACATATAAAAGTTTTATTTTATTTTGGTATATATTCTTTGATTAACTAACAATTAAAAAGATATTGTTAGAGGATTTAGTTAGTGCACTAAATCTTTTGTTTTAATTATAATATTTATTACTTTAATTTTTGATATCTATTCTTAGTTTAGTTTTCATAATCATAATTTTGTTTTTATTTTATTTTATTTTTATCTTATATTAATATAATACTCATAAGTATTAGTACTTGAAAATCTTTAGAATAATTGTTATCTCCTTAATCTTTATAAATAATTCAGTTTTCATTCTCAAAACTTATTATAGACTATATTCTTGGTAAAACCTATCTTCCTGAGTATAGTTTATAATATTTGATACTTCCTCTATAAATCTCAACTATCCAAAAATCTCTTTCAATTCATTTTTAATTATTTCATTTAATACTTATTTTATTATTTTAAGGATTAGTTACTCTTAAAGTATTTATTATCTAATTAATTAAATAGTTTATGAGTATATATTACTCATTTATTAAACTTCTAATTAACCTATATCTTAGTGAATATAACAGAGATATTCCTTGGAAATTCTCATCTCATATTAAATCATACAACTATTACCCTTACTATTTTTCTGCTCATCAAAATTCAGATAAGAAGATTTATAAATTTTCTTATCTGAACTCAAGACTATTACATGATCTCTTGTAACAGACTATCATAGAAACTTTTTAATAATATTATACAATAAAATCTTACATCTAACTAACTTTGAAGAGAAATTATTGAGTTACTAAACATCTTTATATTTGATATTAAAATTACAGTTGAATAATAAACTTATCTTGTTAATAATATTCTCTTAGTTCTTGAAGTGATAGATAACTTTGAAACTCTCTCAACCAATCAGCCAACAGAATCAGAATATGAAAGTAATAGTTTAGAAGATTCTGAAGAATCAACAATTACAATTAAATAAATTTAATCTCAAAACTCTTAATCAAAAGAAGAAATTATTATGTCAGATAAAATGGAAAGTCTCATTCAAGCTCTTGAAGAATTAACTCAATCTATAAAAATCTAAAGAATAAAAAAAATCCTTATTCTAATTTATAAATTTAGAAGTAATAATCAGGATTCTATTAAATAGTTAATATGACTTTAAAATAGTCATGAAGACTAATAGAATTATCAATAAAAGAAAGATCAAAATAATAAGAGGATATCTAGAGAGACCAGCTGCTGCCTGATTTGACCAATGATCTATTATTAATACTATGAAATTAAATGAATAGACAACTGAAAATCATGATGAACATGATTTTTCTCACCAATTTATTCTTAAATTTCATTCATCTCAAAAGATATAACAATGATAAAATAAATTAGAAACATTAAAATAAATTGAAGCTGTAAAAGAATATGTTAATTAGTTCATAAAACTTGGAAGCAAAGTAGATTCAGAACAGATCTATCCAGAAAAATACAAAATTTAAATTTTCAAGAAAGAACTCAAATCTGAAATTCAAAAATGAGTTAATCTAAATGCTGAAGATACCATGAAAAGTATTATTAAAACTGCAAAGAATATAAAAGAAGCTGATTTGAATCCTCTTGAACAAACTTATTACTAAATATAAGTTAATAAACTGGTAAATAGAGTGCTCTTGCTAAGATTTTGCAGATCTGATTAGTAGGTTAGATCATGTAGAATCTAGCAAAAGATATAATAATAATAATATTAATAACAATTAGCAACAAAATCAATCAAGAGATAAATCTACTATTATCTATTACAGTTATGAAGAAAAAGGGCATGTTAGTAAAGTGTGTTCAAATAACTCTCAACCTGGAAATCAGCAAACTAATAATCAAAATATCTCTCAAAATTAGAATAATCAAAATCAAAATAATAATAATAGTAATAATTAGCAAAATCAGAATCTTAGAAATAATAATCAGTAATTTAACAATTTACAAAATCTGAATACTACTTTTCTTCTCATCCAAATTCAGAATTTAATAACAGTATTACAAGCATCTGCTAGTGATTCTTCAAGTAATTCATCTACTTGATTCAGTTCCTTTTTACTAGCAATTCATGATTATCTAGCTGAAGAAAGAAAACATTAAAGAATTATCAAAGAAGAAAAAGAAAGTAAGAAAGAAAATGAAGCTACTTAATCTTTACCTAAAGTTCCAAAGAAAGACAAGACCAATCTGAAAAAGAAAAAATAAAAGAAAGGAAGAGCTTATCTTCTAATTCTTGCAAAGAAAGCAGAAATCTATGATATAATTAAAGATTTGATCTCTCAAAAAGCCAATATTACTATTATTCAGCTCATAAAGATCCTATCTGAACAAAGAATTCAAATATCAAAAGAAATGAGAAAGAAATCTTAGAAGAAACTCAAATAAAAAATAATATTCATTCAGAAGATTAAAATAAACTCAGCCTGATGTGAAGTCAAGATTAGAAAGATACCTATAGACTTAATTATTGATACTGAAGTATCAGAATATGTTATCAGCCATGAATTTCTTAAATGACTTGAAATGAAAATTCAGTAAAAATCCAATATTTTCATGTCTAATATCAATAGATATTCTAAATAATCACTAGAAACTATTAATAACTTTTTTATTATCATCAATGAAATTATAATTCTAGTAGAAGTGGATATTACTGAAGCTTGAATCTATAGTTTTGTAATAGATATGAACTGGTTAAATAAAATTAATGCTAAAATTGATCTCAAGAAAAATATAATGACATTTAATTGAAATGGAGAAAAAGGAAGAATGTTAATTAAATTTATCCATGAATAACAAAATACTTAACCTGAAGATAGTAATAATAACTCTGAAATATCTTCAAGTGAAATTACTGATGATAAGTTTGAAATTGAAGACCAAGACTTAGAAAATCATAATTTTCTTTATTGGATATCTGACAAATCTTGAACTCAGATTCATATCTCAACTAGACAATTTAATGATATAGATTTGAAAAAGTTTTTTACATGACAATAAACTCGATTCTCAAAGTCAGAAATGTTAAAATATATGAAAAAGGAATTCAAGTTAAAAATATTACTCTTATCTGAAAAGAATACTCAAAATTAGAAGGAAAGTTCCAACAGACCCATTATTAAAATTCTTAATGGACTTTTAACTAGAAAGAACCTGCTGCAGAATATTAATGTCATCATAAATTATCAACTCCCAAATATGAATGTTCTCAATACTTTAATGATTTAGTTATCTGAATTAATATTAAAATAAATAAATAAATAACCTGTTAATAATTTTATCTCAGAATGAAACTAAAAACTGGTGGTTAAAGTAGAATATATTCAAGAATCAGAAAAGTTTCTAATTACAAAAGAAAGATTCTTTTCTAGAAATGAAGCCTTAAGAAAATTGAAGATAAAAAGCAAAATAGTTAAATATTCATATTGTAAATACTTTGTGAATAGTGAAACTATCTCTGAAGCTCAAGATAAAAATGAAACTGACAAGCAATAATATTCTGATTGTTTTATTTAACAATAACTCAACTTATCTACTTGTAATTATTGTGAACTTCAAGATGAAACTAGATACTTCTTTGAAGTAACCTGAAGATATAATAAAGTTAAATATTTTTTGACTAAACTGAGTAATATGTATATGTATTTAATCATGATGATTAGTAAAAAAATAATGATACTATCAGAAAATTAAGAAATGATAGTAACCTATTGAATATCTATTAATAATGTAATGAAATTGAAAAAGCAATACTCATTTGATATATCACTAAATATGATAAAGAAGAAAAGATGCAATATATTACTTATAATAGTTCTGAAAAAGTATTAGCTTAAGAAATCTTTTTGACCATCTATCAATAACTATCCCTTTCCTGAAGAAAACTACTTGCTCAATTAGAATATATCAATATTAAACTCTATAATAAATATTTGATTCCTTATGATTCTGATACTTATAATAATTATGTATAATCTGTATAGATTGAAGAATCACTAAAAGAAAAATATTCAGAATCAGAAAAAGAAAAGAAAGCTGAAGATAGTAATTATAATTCAATTGAAGAAATCTTAAATAAATATTATATAGTATCTAAAGAATATGAAAAGAAGAAAAACTCAAAGAATAGTTAGCAAATTTAATAATCAAAATTTATAATAATAAAGATAAAGAAAAAATACCTGAACAAGATCATGAATATGATGCAGGCTTTGATCTTAGATTTTCTGAAGAAGAAATAATCCTGATCCAATCTCATCAAACAATTATAATTAATCTTTATCTGGCAATTGAAGTTTCTATAAGAACTGTTTGTCAGTTAATATCTTAATCATCATTGGTCAAGAAAGGAATAAAAGTTAAAGAAGAAATTATTAATACTGGATATACTGGAAATATTGAAATTCTTTTACATAATAATTTCAATAAATCTTAGAAAATTCAACTTAATGAACAACTTGCTCAAGTAGTTTTTTTATAACTAGCTCCAATTGAAGGAATAACATCTATAGATACTAGAAAAGAATTAACTAGAAAAGATGAAATGGAAGCATACTTTCTAGATAAAAAAGAAATCAAAAAAGTAGTTAAATAAAGAGAGTTAACTGCTAGATACCCTACATAATTTATTATAAATATATAAAGATATTTTTATATCAAACTTAAATAAACTTGAATGAACTAATATTATTCAATACTCAATTGATACTAAAAATGAAAAGTCTATCTGTTAAAAAACTTATAGAATAACTATTCCTGATCAAGAATTTATTCATAATGAAATCCAACAAATATTAAATACAATTATTAAAAATCTAATAGTCCCTGTATCTCATCTATTATAGTAGTAATAAAGAAAAATAGCAAGAAATGATTTTGTATTAACTACAAAAAATCTAATATACTCATTAAGAAAAATATCTACTCTTTACTATGAATTGATAAGATGATGGATAATCTTGAAGATGTAAAATAATTTTTATCTATAGATCTTATTTCTGATTATTAACAAATCAAAATGAAATCATCCAGTATTAAAAAGACAGCATTTATTTCAAGAGAAGAATTATATAAATTCAAAATTATACCTTTTGGACTTTGTAATACATCTGTAACTTTTCAACGAGCTATGGATAGCATACTTGAAAATTATAATAAAATATTTATAAAAAGTCTTTCAATAAATTAGAAAAGCTGGATTAAAACTCAATTTGGAAAAATATAATTTTACTTAAGATAACTTACTCTTTCTTGAACATATCATAACTCAAGATGGAATTTCATCTGATTTCTCAAATATTTAACAAATTCAAGAGTTTTTCACATCAACAAATATCAAAAAGCTTAAATTATTCTTAGGATTAGCTAGATATTACAGAAAATTTGTCAAAGGATTCTCACAGATTATAATATTACTGTTTAAACTTTTAAAAAATATTATTATTTTTATTTGGATTGTAGATCAAGAAAATGTATTTTAGACTTTGAAAGAAAAACTTATCTCTGCTTTGATTCTAATCTACTTTGATTTTACTAAGAAATTCTATCTTTATACTAATATCTCTGACTTTGAACTTGATATAATGAAGAAAGAGAATATGTAGTAATCTATATAAGTATCTCACTCAAACCAGCAAAAAAGAATTATAATATCACTGAAAAAAAAGTTCTGGCTATAGTCTGGACTGTTAGATAATTTCAACATTATCTTCTTGAATCTCTTTTTGAAATTGTTATTAATCACAATACACTTCAATAGCTATTTACTAAACAAGTTAATTCTGAATTCTGAATCTCAAGATGAATAATAATCATGATGAAATAAACTTTATTATTATCTATAGAGCTAGAAAAATTAATCAAAATGCAGATACACTTTCAAGAATATATTCGCAAGAGTAGAATATCAAGCTTACTTAATAAATAAAATATTTGAAATAACTTTTACTAGATAATTAATTAAACAGATTATCCAAATCTAATTAACTCAACATAATAGATTTAACTATATATTATAATTTAATGAGATATCTAAAAAATAAAAGTTATCCTGTAGGATATACTGAAGAATAACAAAAGAAAATTCATTAGCAATCAAAATATTTTTTAATAATTAATGGAATATTTTACTAAAAATAGTTTCTCAACTAGTTGTAACTTGTAATAGTCAATCAGAGAATTATGACAGAGTTGTGATAGCCAATCAGAAAATTATAACAAAGTTATGACTAGTTGCAGCTCTTATTACTATACTTTACAAAAAGAATAAAAGAAAGAAACCTATCATATTACTTTAAGTACTAAAAGAAAATGAAATTAAAGTAGTAATGACTAGCATACATTCAGATTTACTTGCTAAATACTTTGAATTAAAGATGGTAGTCATAATTATTATGTTACAACACTTATATTGCAACTATATGTTGCAACTTATTAAAAAATTTAATAAAAATCACAACTTATCACAATTTATTGCAAGTTACAACTTGCCATAACTTGTTGCAACTTGCCATAACTTGCTGCAACTTGCCATAAC
Organism: Ambispora leptoticha; assembly: GCA_910591765.1. Taxonomy (NCBI): domain Eukaryota; kingdom Fungi; phylum Glomeromycota; class Glomeromycetes; order Archaeosporales; family Ambisporaceae; genus Ambispora; species Ambispora leptoticha. The sequence continues at coordinate 91 of CAJVPS010001507.1, read as the reverse complement.
TTGTTATAACTTACTATAACTTATTGTAACTTATTATAACTTATCATAACTTACTATAACTTACTATAACTTATTATAATTTATTATAATA
>CAJVPS010001506.1:0-15284 GCA_910591765.1 Ambispora leptoticha | reverse complement strand
TCGTCATCCAAATGTAACTGTTCCACCAAAATTAAAAATAGTCTTCTACTATACTATTCTACTATGTACATGAATATTGTAATATAAAATAATAAAAATATAGATCCTGAATATTAAATAATATATAATGTTAAAAACAGAAATGTGATAATAAATATAGTAATAAATGATATAGAAAATAAGGATAATTATAAAATAAATAAAATCATAACAAAATGTAATATTCCATAACTAGGGAAAAATTAAGGAATTAAGGAATTTTATGTCATTACGGTAATAATATATTTAATAATTAACTTTTATAAGCTAGTAATAATATAATATTATTATAAAGTAAAATTAAAGATTTAATATCTTAAAAATACTATTCTAAAGATTTTTTTATATTACTAGAAATTATATTATAATATAATATCAGATTTTACAAATTTTTTATTTAATAAAATATCTTTATACTATAAAAATTTTATTATTATTCTGATAATATATTAGTAATAATATATATATATATAATTCTTTAACTAATAATAAATAGTATATAATTATTAATATTTACAAATACTTTTTCAGTACTGAATAAGATATAAAATAATAAAAATTTCTTACATTATACAAGTAAGTTATTATAATACTTGGAATTAATAAAATAATAGCCAGTCAAATATTATCTAATTAGATTTGCAGAAATGACAATAAATTTATATTTTATAAAATCATGAATTAATTAACTATGAAACTAAGTACTAATATTATTAAAATTATATAAAATCTGATTAAGACTACTAATCTTAGTGATACTTTATTTTTAATATTAATACTATATCAAAAATTTAATAAATATGATATATTAATCAAAAAATAATTACTATATATACTATACTTATTAATTTCTATTATAATTATAATAAATACTAAAATATTCTTCATAATTTATAAAATAAATAGAACTTATTTATAAGAAAAGAAATGAATATAAATAAATTATAATAATATTTATAAATAAATTATATATAATTTAACAAAATTAATTAACTTATTTATATTTTCAGAAGATAATTAATTATAATTGAATAATTAATAATAATATAAATAATAATATAAATATAATAGAAGAAGAATAAATAAAATTATAAAAAAATATTAAAAAGAAATCTAATAAAAATATTAATTATTTAAATTAATAATAAGATTATATATAATAATTATTTATATAATAATATATTAAATCTAATATATTAAATACATATATAAATAATTATTTATATATTCAGAATAAATTGATCTTATAAAAAGTAATACAGAAACTAATCTATTATATAAATAGTATAAAATAAAAATCTAAACTTAAAGAAAGATAATCTAATTAAAATTATTACATATTTCTCTACTTAAAATATAATATTTTTATTATATTTAAGTATGTGATTTCTCAAAGTATAAATCTTTTCTATAGTATTTTTCAAGTTATATTATAGAAAGAATAGCTAAGCTATTTAACAAAATATTAAAGTTTTTAATAATAAATTCTTTTGTCAAGAATATTTTCAACTTTATATTCTTTATTATCTGAAATAATAATAACTAATAATAATTAATATTTATTATACTTATCATCTGGATTATACTTTTTTAATAAAGAAATATAAAATGTCAGATATAATTTCATATTTAATAGTAGTTACAATTCATAAGTAATAGAAACTATTATTATAAAAAATAAGATTTTTTAATAATTTTTTAAATATATTTAGAATAAGATATTAGTATTTTGATTTTTTTTCAGATTAATAAGTAATAATAAGAATATATTTTATAAAAAATAGTAATTTATTTATTTATTTTGATAAAATAACTTTATTAATTCTTGAATAACTATTTGAATATTATAATTAGTTATTATTTAAAATATTATTTTAAATAAATAATAGTAAACTTATCTAATAGTTTATACTATTGCTAGTATTTTTTTTTAAAAACTTATATTTTTATTTATTTAATTTTAAGATAATACTTATATAAGTAATTTTTTATTTTCTTTCTAATTTATCTTTTTAAAATAATATAACTTTAAGTTTAGAATAAGAAATATTAGTATAAAGATAGAAATTCTTAATAAAATTAAAATAAATTAGGATAAGTATAATTGTAAGTTTTTATTTAATTTGTTAAAAAGCTTCTTTTTGATTTATTATTTAAATGAATATTTTTTTATTTTGAAGTAATTTAATTAATAATATTGCAATTTAAGAGAATTCTTTTATAAATTTGCTATAATATTCAATAAGTTCAAGAAAAGATCTTAATAGTTTTTAATTAAGAAAAGTCTTTTATTTTTTGAATAATTAAGAGATCAAACAAAATTTCTTCTTTAATAATTATATGTTCAAGAAATAATAGCTCTCTTTTGCAAAAGTTATAGTTTTCAAAATTAAGTTTCAAATTAATATTTTGAATTTTACAAAATATTTTGCTAAGATAACTTAAGTATTTTTTAAAGATTTTTGAGAATATATTTAAGTTATTAATATATATATTAATAAACTTCTAATTATAATTTCCAAGTATTATATTTATTATATATTGAAAAGTTATTGAAATATTATATGATCTAAAGAATATAATATTGAATTCAAAAGGTTCTTTTCTAGAGGTGAAAGCAACTTAGCTTTATCTTTTTCTTTTATTTTTAAAAATTAATAATTATTTTCAAGAGAATTCATCATCTTATCAATTCAAGACAGTAAATATATATTTTTTTTTAGTAATTACATTTAATTTTTTATAATCTATACAGAATCTTTTCTTTTTATTTTTCTTAAAAACTGTAATAATTAGTAAGATCCAAGAACTAGTAAAGAATTAAATAATATTTGCATCTAACTTTTGTAAATTTTTTCAGAAATGAATTATTTATTGATTAGGTAAAATTACTTTATAAGCTCATTATTTAATTAGTGATTAATTTTCAGTATTTATTTCATATTTCTAACAGGATTAATTATTAATAATTTACTGAATAAATTATAAGATTTGTTAAATTTTTTTTATAGGAGCAATTTTGCAAATAGAAGATATATAAGACTAATTTAGATTCAATTCAGTTGATACTATTACAATCTCTTAGTGAATTACTTAACTAACTTATATTTAGAATTGAATATATTTATTATTTATTCAAAATAATTAATTAATAAAATATGAGATTTTTCAATTTTATTTCGTTATTTTACTCATTATACATCTTTTACATCTATCTTAAAAAGTATAACTTGAAATTCCAAATCTAAACTCTACCTTTTTCTCATGACAAATTATCTTTATAAGTAATTTATCTCTTTACTTCTTTTTCTATTTATTATCACTTCATCTATTATCTATCAATTATGACTCATTTATAATACTTTCTATAACTCACACTATCATCATAGTTTCTATAGTTTCTGCTTCACGATCTCAGATTCCGAAGTCTGATCATAATTTCATAGAATGTCACTTTTAGTTATCCAAACCATTAATATAAATTTCATTGAGAGATCACAGTGATAGTAATTTCAACAGGTTCATTCTAATACTTCTTTAGTCTACCATCATGAGCTTCATGTCAAAGGATTCGGTCCTCCAGTATCCTTAATTTATATGCGCCTTTATCCAATATATGGTGAATATAAAATGAACCAGTCCAATGGATCTTAAACTTCATATTATACTAATTGTCAAGTTAAGTTCTGTGCAAAAGAACCTTATCACCAGCCTGGAATATCTGTGAATAGTGAGAGATTTTACTTGTTTTTCTTTGCCTTGTCCTTGCTAATGTTCTTGTTTCTTCTAGTCCTTCCATCATCTTATAAGATTGGCAAAACAGATAGTCTATATTGTAATTTTTGGTTAATAATACTAAATTGATGTCGAGTTCAAAGTTAAAATCCATAGGTATAGCAGCAGTCTGATTGTAAATCAATTAATAAGGAGGAAACTTCGTGATGTTATATGCCATCATCCTAACCTATAGACGTACAGAATTAGTGCAAATTTTTCGTCCCAGTCACTTCGGTCCTTATTTATAAATTTTGCCAGCGTGTTACAGAGAATTTCATTGGATTTTTTTACTAAAACTGATAAGGAAATGAGAGCTTCTGTTTTATTTATACTAGTCATAATTATCTTGATTATCTCATTCAAAAAGGTGGTTCTCCTGTCCAAAATGATTTCTCTTGAAAACCATAGGAAATTGGCCGATGTGTTTGGGATAGCTTTCACTTTGGGCCTCTTAAGTTATGCGAAATGACCTGTCATTTTTACACTTTCCTCTGATTTTACTAGAATAGAAGAATTTAGGTGTAAACAAGGGTTGAAAGCTAGACTGAATGATTTACAGGTATAATGTTTCTTTAAGTATCCAAAAGGTCTCCTGCGCCAATCTTTACAAAGACTGGTTTAACACAATATTAAATTAACTCAAAGAACTTATTGTAATTGCTTCAAAATAATCAAAGATGAGGTCTTCTACTACTTGTACAAAGGTTCGAAGTAGTACTTAATAAGAATTCCTGAAAAGAAAATCAGCTTTTTTTTCTTTGGCATTTCGACGTTCCCTTGCAATCAATTCAGGTGCCGTAGTCCAAAGAGTACTGATTGAATTTTTTCTATTATGATCATTATTTAATTTATTATCATCGTTTACAATGTCATTCTTTTGATCTGTATTAATACCGCCTATTATCGATGGCTTTTTGTTGAGGTCGCAATGAGCCGTCGAACCTTGATTTCTCGGCGGAATCGAATTCCCGGAAGTACAATGTGCATTATAAGTCGGTATTATGCTTCCAGTGATAACAGCAGTTGAAGACTTAAAAAATTCCAGGATCGAGAGTCCAAATTCCGTCATAACAGAAACCGTCAACGCGGAGCCAAACAATTCCGCGAACTCGACTGGCGCTATTTGATTTGGATTAAAAATATTATTACCTCTCGCGCGCTTTGGAAAAGCTATTGGTTCTTTGGGCAATAGATCTTGAAGTATTTGAAGCTTTTGATAGGCCGCTCTCTATCTCTCTCTGGCGACGAAGACATTGTTGTTTGTATGATACACGTGCTCGTAAGGTAAAACTTTCGGTAGATGTTCATCGCTAGCAAGATGCTCAGATCCAATGTGAAGAGGATTGTTTGGTAAGTGCGATAACGTAAAATGCTGTTATTTGAAGCTTCGGGTGCATGAATATTTTTCAATATGCTAAATAGTTTAATCTAGAATATTCCCTCAGACAAAATATAGTAAAAATACGCTAATCCATCTCGTATTTGGTAGATTACATATTCCTTTTGACAAATTCCTGTATATGCTCCTCCACATACAAAAATGCTATAAAGATTAATAATCACAATCGCAAGTAATTCTACCACACGAGCAATAATTATAAAGAGGCGTATATGTCTGTGTTTTCGATAAGGTTCGTAAACAGCTCTACACCGTAAATATCTAATCATAAAGGCAAAATGGATCAGAAAAACAAAAAACCTCAATGAAATACAGTCACTAAAAAAAAATACTCACGCCAGGTATAAAACTATTGGCTTAGTAATTAAATAAGTGGCATTATTTACATAATCTCCAATTATTACTCAATGAATCCGCTCTAGAGAAATTCATCACCATCATAGCAAACTCATTCAGAAGCGTCGAAAAATTGACAATCGGGAAAAGAAACCTTTTCGAGCCATTTGTTCGTAGTGCTGCCGTTTTTAATGAGGAGTTACCAGTCAATGTGAGGCTCGCACCAACTAGAACTGCGCCAATGAAATTTTCGAGATTATCACCATTATTCGAATTTAAGCCTCTATCGGTCATTTTGCTTTTTCGTGATTATAGAGTTTCCTACGGGAATAAATATAAATATCCGTGCGCGCGTGTGAATACATATAATGGATATGGATATATATGTTTGCGATTGTCCTTATTCTGGGGAAGTTTTTGCTTTGGTTATTGTATGTGAATTTGGTAAGCAGGATGAATTTAGAGCCTCAAATTCTTTATTTTTTTTGGAATAAAAAAACACGAAGGATGATGTGAAAAATGAGGGTGCCGCGAATCAATAAGGAAGAAGCAAGAAAGGTAATATAAAACGAGCCTATTTATAAATTACGTGTAAATGTGAGAGTATATTTTTTCCTCTCTCACATCTTCATGAATTCATAAATTCATAAAGAATGCAAACTCAAATATAGCAATCATGACTCATTATTATATATTTTTGATATTAAGCCATGCCCAGCCAATAGGAATTTTTTTGATTATCACAAAAAATAAACACAAGGTTTGTTATTCACCTTTCACCGCAACCAGAAAACATTTCTAGCTTTGCAGTTTTTACTCATTTATTCAAAGGAAGCTATTTACCTCTACTCAATAAGCTATTCATCAAAACTCTTGTCGAGTTTTTTTTCCTTTAAAAAACAAATCATTATAACTTTGAAAAAATGATTACAAGCACTAATCTCTACAACCTCGTAAAAAAAATAAAGGACGCAGGGATTCCTCAAAATGGTGTTTGTATTGTAGGCGCAGTGGCGGTTGCTACTTTAGCGTATGGATTAATTTGCCTACATAGACATTGTAAAAAAAACAAAGAAACAAAACATGAAGAGAATGAAAGAGACGAAGTTGACACAATGGAAAACAAAGATCCCAATTCAACTGTCGCTACTCTGAATAAATCTTTTCAGATAAATGAAAATATTATTCTTAATAAAGTATCAAATCACTTTAAAGATCCCAGAACAAGAGGCAACTATAACAAAAAATTGGTACAATATGTAAAATACGAGGATATCCAAGTTACATCCGAATGGACTGCCAATTCAACTTTGCGTTTACAACTGCAGTTCACTTTAGATGTCTCTAGAGGATTAATTTATTTAAAAATTGATGAAAGTTTATATCACGATATTCGCAGTCAAACAGTTGTACTCACAAAAGGCGGTCCAATATATATAACAAAAATTGATAGTTTCGTCTTAAGTCACTTTTTAGAAGATGCTATCAGAGATATCTGTTGTAATATTGATAACTTCCAATATATACCAGAGAACCTTAGGGATGACAAACATCAATATAATTATAAGCATGAAACATATAGGTAAATAATTCTATGAATTACCATCAGCAATAATTTATAGATTTATAGACTTTTTCTTATTAATTTTATTTTATAATATTCTGATACTTCTTTGTAAATTGTTGAACAAAGGAGCCTATTCCAGGAGAAAATAAATATTGAAGAAATTTGTAATACAGTTCTTGAAGATAAACGAGAACAATTTGCTTCGCTATTGCAAGCTCCCATTGGATGGATGGATATTATAAATAAAGGTAATTGAGATTATTAATATCATATTAATATATCAATTAATAAAATTAATTAATAATAAAAATCTATTCTGTTTAATGATGATAATTATGCAGATTTGGGCGATTACAATGCAAAATATTGGGTTGAATATTATGATTGCTTAAAAGATCAAGGAGCAGCCGATATGGATTTGCCTGAGGCTCAACTCAGTTATGGCCATTGGCTCTGTAAAGGCAAAAGAATCGAAAAAGATGACTTATTAATCATAAAATATTTTGGAAACTCAACCTCTATAAATAATATTGTATTCTTTTACGATGGAAAGGGAGGTGTTCAAACCGCAGAAAAAGGTTTTGAAAATGGATTCAGAGAAATGGATACGTTACCAGAATTTCAATCAATATCAAGAAATGAAGAATTGAGAATTAAATCCACGAAAACTATACGCAATATAAAGGAGCATAAAGATTTTAATCCAAACATATATCCAAAGGAAATTGATCTTGAAAATGATTTAGCTGGATTTAAAGAGGCGGATATGATTTTAATACCAGGATCTCAATCAACAGCTAGGGATGAGGAATTGGGAATTAATTCCACGAAAAAAATAGATCTCAATTCAACAAAATCTGAGAAAATTGGTCTTGGAAATGGATTAGGTGGATTTAACGTAATCGTAATAATCACCAAGCTATTTAAAAAGAAAAACTACAACGATACAATTGTACAAAATCGGGTCTCTGCAATTGCGAACCCATACAACAACACTCACCTGTATTATGATTAAAAAGAAAAGTTAGTCACATTATATTTAGGATTATAATATTTTAACATTTATTTTAATTTTTATTTTAACATTTATTTTAACATTTATCTTAAACATTTATCTTAACATTTATCCAAAAACAAAATCTGTATATAAAGACAAGCTTTGGCTTGATAAAAAGACAGGCGTGGAAATAATTAAAGAATTGCAACTAGTTTTTATGAATAATGACAACTAAAAAAAACTATGATCACTCAATATTCTTTCTTCATCTCTCGTTAGGGTGTTCGATGATCTAATAAAATCAAATCAAATCATAGTTTGGGCAATATATCTAATTTCCAATTGGCGGGATTTTGTTACGGATCTGCGGATTTTTTGCATTTTTTCACCATATGATACTGATTTCTCTACAGTTCTCTTTTGTATCGATTTTTTCTTTGTTTGGTTAGTTCCTCTCATGTTAAAACTGCGATCTTTGTATCATTTGACATATTTGTGTGACACTTGAGGTCATACTTGTTAAACAGTCCTTCGATCTGTTGTAGATGTACAACAATGTACCATATCCGGGATTTTACAAACTCATACTTGATTAGAAACTGATCCAGAGAGGAAAGAAGAAACTAAAAAAATAAAATGATCTTTTGTTTTCGGAGGAAAAATTGAATGAATTACAAGAATGTGGAGAAATAGTTGCAGAAACGATCGAGCCAGTTGCCAAAACGGCGGGGTCAAGTAAGGAAGTAGCGGGGTCAGTTTAAGCGAGGAACTAGTCGCCAAGCAAGGAATATTCATATACTTGTCTTTTCAAAGATTTTGCGAAATGGAGAAACTCGTCACAGAACTTGGAATCTTTAAGAGTAAGAGAAAGACCAAAGTCGTTGAATTCTGAGTTGTTGTCTATATCTTCCTGTAATTGTACTGCGTATCAAAGTGCTTTAAGGAACGGAACTTGAATCCAATCTTTTTTTAAAATAATTTTTATATAACTTAGAGCATAATCACTTCCATTATTGCTTCTAAACGGCATAAGCTGAGTGGTAAACGCATCCAATTTTCCATCCAAGTTTGAAATGAACTTAGTGCTTTTTCTACGCCATAGATTAAATTATTGACCAAAAGTGCAAATTCTTCATCTTCTAGAATGTTTGTTGTTGCCAATAATTCATTTCCAAAAAATGTATATATCATCAATAATAGCTTGCAGAGAACGAATCCATTGAAGAATTGCATCGGGTATCTCATGAGCACGTCGACCTGCAGGAAGTAATTTGAGCTCTCCACTATCACATAATATTCGAGGCTATAGATCTGATGCCACAAGAAAGTTCATAACGGGTTCATTAATTCTTTCACCAAATTTAACAAGACATTCAATTTGAATTTGAAGAATAGAATCCTCGAGCCAATCTTTCAAAAGTTTCCATTTGGTAATATATGGGTTTAGTATATTTTTTCTCATATGTAATTTGGTTAGAAACCAATTTGTAAATGTTTGAATTGACGCCTTTCTTCTATAAAAAACGTGTCCGAAGAGGTTTTTGAAATTTGGTAAATCGGATTTGGAATAACTCATAATAGAGGTTGGAAATATATTTACTTTTCATATTCATTGGATTGTCCTAATTGCTTTCGTTGTATCCGTCGTGGGGTTGTCAGACTAAATGTAAAAGATTGAATGGATATTTTTGATTTGAAAATCCTGTCTCCACTGTAAGCTTTCCAAATACTGCATTTTCAAAATGAGTCATCATCATAATATGTACAGATCTATAAAGAAGACGTTTGATTCTTCTGATTAAATAACGCTACAGCTCCATCTTGTTTGCCAGACATATAAGCAGTATTATCTGTCCTCCAGGCAAGACATAGTTGAGGATCAATGTTGTATTTCTTGCAAGTATTTGTAACACTAGTTGCTACAGATTCACCATTACACTCTTTGAGATCCTCTAAATCTAGTAAAACTATATTCGGACTGTTGGCAATATAGTTCCAGAACATGAAGCAAATAACGAAAATTTTTTGATCTCCTCGTGTAGATTCATCAGCTATAATTCCGTAAGCAAAGAATTTTGATTTTGTTGCTTCCAAACAGTTTTGATTTATGTGAATTGCTGCAACATCTTTGTGCCATTCAACTAAAGTACTTGTTGAAAACCATTTATCTGGCTCTTCACCAATTAACCAGTCAATTACTTTCTTGCTGCATTCAGCAACGGATCTATACGACATTGACCAATTTGACACAATTGTGTTGCCAACTGAACGGTTTCAATACTGTAAGTAGACTTTGTTGCAAGAAGTCATTTCCTAATTGCTGATTTTTGTTGATTACAGAAATTTTACGTGCCTTTATTCGTATATGGGATATATATCGTTTCTTGATTTGCCGAGCTTTACTTATTTTTCCATATAACGATTTGTTCTTATTCTTGAGAGTTTTTACTTTGCGTTCCAGAGATTGTATTGATTTTGAGCTATATTAGGATCGACTTTAAATTGGTAAAGATTTTTCTCAATGAAATCCCTTGCTTTTTTTTGTAGATAAATTGAAGATGTCCAATTTTTGTTATTGTTACCATCTACATATACAGTAAAGTAAACATGAAAAACAATGAAAAAACTACATGTACATGCCACTCAACATGACCAAATCTGCATGCTACGAATTCTGGATTTTATTTTCAAATAATTTTAAATATCGATCACATGCTAAATAATTTCTAATTAAGTTTTTAATTGGACTAATTTACCGACTTAATACCAAATTATAAGAAAATATGTTCATTATCCAGAATATATATATTTGGACTATTTTGTCTACCGCATATCTCCGAAATAAGCTTCTTTCAAAGAAACTATTCCTCATATTTGGATGTCATTTATATTTATGCAAAACTCTTTATAATAGTAAAACTGATACATGTATATGTATCGTTGAAAATCGATAATTTTGGCTAACATTAAGAAACATGCCACAAACATGCAAAATTTGATAAATTTCGGATAAATCATGTGATGCAATCAACTAACATAGTATTTGGTCAACATTAAAATCAAGTCATAATTAAAGCCGATTTTTTACCCAATTCTATAATTATATTTAAAAATTTAAATGCAAATAGCCCTTCCTAGTTTCCGCCTAACAAAATGTCTTGGGTGGCTAAGTAAAGTTGTTTGCCAGTGATGATTACTAATTTTGAGAAGTATTGAGTGAGTTTTCGCAAAATTATCGCCATTCTTCATTGTAACTTGACTTTTTGCTTTCTCCAGTTTTGTTGATGCCAGAAAATTTTATCGTATTATTAAAGAGCGATTTAGGAAGGTTTAAGGAGATTGGGGTGAGGTGAGCGCGCATTATAAGTTCTCCAAGTTAGGTTAAAACATCTGTTTTTATATTTATGGATTGTTCGGAAACATTATTGGTTACTAGCTTCATTAAATAATGTTTGTAGGCTACGCTGGTATTAAGAAATTAGATACTTATTTTTGGACCAGTTTTACTGAATCTAATTTGCTAGCTTGTAATCATGTCTTGGATTATACATAAAATCTTGTCTTCTCACCCAAAAATTTAAAATGGTTGTTTGTTTGCGTGCATACTTAATAATGATAACTCTACAGAATTTTACAGCTAATTTTGTACATGTATATTAAAATATATTATGGTTGAGCCAAGAAAAGTAAGTATTGACTTATGTAAGTTATGGTACATTCCAAAAACTCATTTATATCACAATGGTGAAAAAAGACTTTCATAAGAAATTTGGTATATAAATGACATCGAAATTTTATATATGGTTCGATCGTTATTGTTTGATAACATTTGATAAGTCTTCATGAACACTACAGCTTTATTAGAAAAATTAATGCTAACAAAAAACAGAACGAAATAAAAAAACATGGAGAACAACTAGTAACGAAGGATCGATAGAACAGAGCATCAATTAAACGGAAGTCGCACAAATATAATAAAATCGAAGTATTATTACGGTGGAACAAAAAAGAATTAATAAGATTCTAATTACGTGTTTTGATATTAAAAAAGAGGTTGAATAAATAAATAAGCATAAATCTGTCTGAATGAGTCGATTAAAGTTTACGGAAAAAATAATTGAAAGAAAAGTTATCAGAAACGAATTGCTGAAAAGAGCCTGTATATGAAGGCATTATACATTTAGTTTGGTGGAATAATCTCGGTGAATGAGATATGCTATCACTTCGCTAATTTCGGATATGTTAATTGAAATGGATTGTTGTATCGTTATCATAATTGTTGTAGCGATGAGGAATAATGTAAAATCTATATTAATATTAATAATGATGGTGTGGCTGGGAAGTTTGTTGAATTATGGTCAATCAATAATGCTGCATCGTTGTTGGTCGTACAAGGTAGAATAAGAGGAAAAATATCGATGATTGCCGGAATAATGTCATGGTGTTGGTGTGGTTGAAGGTTTTTTGAATTGGGAACTTTATTGTTAACACTTATTTTTCGATATCATTCATATCCTCAAATACATAACGAGATATGTTATTATCAATTTCATCATTGTTGAACAATAAAGAAGCTTTCTCGTTGGTCGTAAAAGGTTGGATTAGATAATTGACGTTGATGATAAGAGGAAGAGAACTTGTTAAATTAGAAATATTTCTATTTATAACGTTGATATCATTCATATACCCAACAACATCGTTGTTGGTCGTACAAGGTAAATTGATAGGAGGAAGAGTATCGATGGTTGTCGGAACGATGTCATGGTGATGAGGTGGTTGAAGGTTTATTAAATTGGGAATAGCTCTATTGATAACGCTAAAATTTCTGATAGCATTCATATTCTCAAATGCATAATGATGATAATTTAACATTATATTATTATCGATTTCATCTTGGCCAATCAATAAAGAAGTTTCCCCGTTGTTTGTAGAAAGATGAGTCAGAGAATTAACATTGACTATAGGAAGAATATCGTTGGTTGTTGAAATGATCTCTGAACAAATTGATGTTGTATCAACTTCGCCCGTGTCAAACATCAAAGAAGTATCGTCGTCGTTAATCGTAGAAAGTTGAGTTGGGGAATTAACATTCAGCATAGACGGAAGCGTATTGATACCACTGATAACTTGATTTGTTAATGAGGGTGATGATGACTTAATACCCATTGAATTAGGTTTAAATGACGAAGTATATGGAGTACATGGATACTTTTTTTGTTCGCGAAAAATCAATTTTTTGCTGTTTAAATTCTTTCGCATTCTAGGCTTATACTTATAATTAGGATATAGGCGTTTATGATTTTCACAAGCTATTTTCTCCAATATTGTGAAGAAGTATTTAACTTCACTTGACATCTGTTGCCACTTCAGGCTACACTCTTTAGCCGTACGTTTTACTTCTTGTTTAACGTCAGGAGCACGACGACGTAAATTTGCTTCATAATCTTTTCGGAAAAGAATCCAACTGTTTTGTGGTCTCGGTGGATTGTCAGAATTAGGGGGTTTTTTTGCTGGTTTTGTTAATTCGTCAATCGAAAGCGTTAATTGGTAAGAGCATTTTAGTAAAATCTGTATTTCATTAGCAGTTAAAATTTTGTAATTAGTATTGAAATTAGTCATTTTACCAAGTGCAAATTGAGAAAAGATTAAGGATTTATTTCGCCGTAATTAAAAGACTGATTTTATACATGTATCGAAATCGTGTACATGTATAGTATCGGAGTCGGGTACATTCGCCGTAATTAAAAGACTGATTTTATACATGTATCAGAAATCGTGTACATGACAATTCATGTACATGACAATTATTCAATTGTTAATGGAATCTGCATGTTTAAAAATCTGCATGCATGTTAGCGGGATCTGTATGTTTGAAATTGTCAACTTGTTAATGGAATCTGCATGTTTAAAATCTGCATGTATGTTAGTGGAGTGGAATCTGCTATTTCCAAACAAGAATTGGGAGTATATTGCAGAAAATTTAAATTTCACCAATTATTTTGTATCAAATGATATAATAGTATTTTCATGTGTAAAATTGAAACAAAAAGTGGTTACCGTAAAATATTCTCTGGGTAACTTAGATTCTACTCATAATTGGGGAATAACCTTACAAAAGTTCAGTCAGATATATCTATTTTATGTTGTACATTTTATAAATGATGGGAAGCATGAATGAATACAAAAGGGGGCGTGTTTATGCTTCCTTGTTCACATTTTAGCTTGTCTTAATAAAAAATAAAAATTGTGCACTGTATTGTTTACGTCTTTGAACTGTACTAGTAGAGTGTGACGACTAAACTTTTCTCGAATAATAATATTGACCAATTGTTGATAATACTAATTGGATCATATTATTATATCTTTTCCAATACAATTGAAAAAATTTTTAAGTAGATACGAAAATTCCACAAAAATAGAATTTCTCATTTTAAATTAATATAGGAACCCCATACCCCCAACAAAACTTATACATGCAAAAGAAGTTTGAAAGTCGCATATTGGGAGGATTTTTATACGCCATTACCAATAGCATTTCCCAAGAGATTACACAAAACATAAAATGTCATAGTCAATTTGACATACAAATTGAAATTAAAAGTATGACATATATGTTCAATTTTCGCAAAAAAAATAATCATTTGTACCATAAAACCGCGAAATGTTTGTACCTTAAAACCGCGAAATGTTTGTACCTTAAAACCGCGAAATGTTTGTATCATAAAACCGCGAGATGTTTGTATCATTAAACCGCGAAATGTTTGTATCATAAAACCGCGAGATGTTTGTATCATAAAACCGCGAAATGTTTGTACCATAAAACCGCGAAATGTTTGTACCATAAAACCGCGAAATGTTTGTATCATAAAACCGCGAAATGTTTGTATCATAAAACCGCGAAATGTTTGTATCATAAAACCGCGAAATGTTTGTACCATAAAACCGCGAAATGTTTGTAGCATAAAAACGCGAAATGTTTGTACCATAAAACCGCGAAATGTTTGTATCATAAAACCGCGCGAAATGTTTGTACCAAAAAAACCGCGAAATGTCAGTATCATAAAACCGCGCGAAATGTTATACATGCATGTATAGAGATGTGCCTATGCGCATAGTTACTAACCGATATCGTAAATGCCCATACACAATTATGCATATGGTTAAGTTCA
>CAJVPS010001505.1:0-15290 GCA_910591765.1 Ambispora leptoticha | reverse complement strand
TTTGAATTGATATCGTTTTATTTTTTATATATATATTTATATGACAATTTAAAATTAAATGGTAATTTAAAATATTATATACAAACAGCCTTTTCATTGGGTATCGCTCTTCCTACGTGGCTGGTAGAGTCACAGAACAACATCTTTGTTCTTGGTATATACGGAATTGTCTTTGGAATATTATTACCTTTCTTTGTGGTAAGTAATTATTTATGCTTTTCATGTCGTAGTTTCAAAGAAAGTTTTATTATATCGATCTAAAAAACTAAACTTTGCAATAAAGGGGCGTTGGTGGTACAGTTCAACTGGTTACACCAAAGACAAGATACGAACTCACACGATGGCACTTTACTTCAAAGAACTACGGGATAAATCCAGTGTTAAACATATACTTGAACTTTTATCTGCATCTGTAGAATTTCTAGAATTAGTTGAGCAACGTCCTTCTGATGCGGCCGCTCTGTCGCCAGTTATTTCATCGGTGAAGGAGGAACTGGATAAACGATTTGGGGAAAAGTTTGAGAAAAGTAAAAAGGTATGTTAAAGATAACGAAAAACTCAAGTATCGCGTGAATTTTACTAATGAAGTTATGATATTCATAAAAACACGAAATTTTAAAGTATAATGCTCCATACTGCCAAAAAGCTTATGTATTATTGCACGCATATCTATTACGAATAAAAATCTCAGACGCGAACTTGTTAAAAGGTATTTTTTATCTTATTAATAATTATTATTTACTTACCCTTTGCGCGGAGATGCATCACTTAATTTCTTTTGCATTCCCCAATTCTATATATATCAGACCAAGAATTTATTATTGAAAAAGCCGCACATTTAGTCAACGGTATCCTCGATATATCGCTTGCACATCATTGGCTAACAACAACTAATAATTGCATCGAACTCCGCCAGCTCCTCACACAAGCAATCTGGCCGGGTGAAAATCCGCTCGTGCAATTACCATACATAAATCACGAGGTTTTGAAAGCGATGAAAAGTAAAAAACGGAATATTAAGAGTGTGGTTCAGTTGAGAGAAATGAATGAAGAGGATCGAAGGTAAAAATTATTAATAAATTTTCCTTTTTTTTAAATATGGTAAATTAATTATCGTTCCTTTTTTTAATTGAAAAGAGCTTCGTTACGAACTCTATCTGATACTGAATATGAATCTGTTAAGAATGTTGCTGACGCTTACCCTGCTCTCGAAATTGTTCGTAAACGTTTCAAAGGTAAAAACTTCAGAAAAAAGAAAGCAATAACAGCAAACCTATTTTTTT
Source organism: Ambispora leptoticha (assembly GCA_910591765.1). Classification (NCBI taxonomy): domain Eukaryota; kingdom Fungi; phylum Glomeromycota; class Glomeromycetes; order Archaeosporales; family Ambisporaceae; genus Ambispora; species Ambispora leptoticha. Next base: position 14,007 of record CAJVPS010001505.1, on the reverse strand, counting down.
CATGAATATTTATCGAGTAATTTTTATTTATAGTGGCAGGCGATAATATTATAACTCCAGGATCAATAGTCACATTTATTTTGAAAGTTAGATTAATGGAATCTAAAAAACAAGCAAATGGAAAAAATATTCATCCACCAACATCTAGCAGTGATGACAAAGGCAAAATATCGAACTCCCCAAATAACAATAATAAGCCTGCAATTAACGGCTATCACTCATCTGATACCGAATCAGGCGATGACTCCAGTGTAGAATCACTACTCGTAAAGAAAAAGCCGACAATGCAAAACAATTGGATACATGCCCCGCACTTCCCACTAGACAGACGACCATATTGGTATATTTTCATTACGAATGAAAAACAGGATCGACTTATAGACAATCCTGTTCGTATTACGGGCATCAGCAACGAGGGGCGTACAGTGCGAATACAATTTCAAGCACCGCCTGTTGTTGGTGTTGTAAGTTTGTCGGTATTTATAAAAAACGATTCTTATGTTGGCAGTGATATTAGAAAAGAAGTAAAGGTATGAAAAATAATTTTGCTTTGAATCGAGAAAATTAATTTTTTTTCGTATTAATCTAATTTTTTCCTCGATTTAGCTTGAAATATCGAGCGTTGATGCCCTACCCCATGAAGATCCAATAGATGATGAAATATCAGAACCCGATGAAGATTCGATTGCTGGTCAAATGAAGCTTATGCGCGAACAGGGATTATCGGCAGCTGTAGCTGGTGGCGCTGGAGAACAGAAAAATGATAGTGATAGCAGTGATAGCGAAGAGGACTAACCTCTCCCCAAAATATCAATTGTACAATAGTCTCTCTCGACAACTATTAAACTTCTGTAATAATACGAATAGTACCACTGTTTATAAAACTTTATGTTCATCCAATTTTGATTGGTTCGTTCTGATCATGTGAATTTAATGATAAAAATCGGATGTAATGTATGGGTTTATGAATAATTATTCTCACACAGACGATTACTAAACCTTCAAATAACTACAATTAACCTTTTATTTTTTATAGGAATACAACGACGATTACCAAAATGTCTTCACTAGTACTAAATCAAGAGCGTGTACAAGCACAACCGCCCTCCCTAACATATCTCGAAGTAGAAGAAGACGAGACGTTTGGATGGTTGAACGAAGATAATACTTTAATAAGTGGTACAGATGGTCTAGACGTTCATAACGAACTTGAAGAAAGAGGATTGGACGACATAAATAATTTTTTTGTTGCTGTAGAGTCTAATACTGAAGCAAATCGGACTAACGTTCCTCAATATAATGATAACGATGATATTAATGACAGCATAATAAATGAAGATGGTTTGTTATCAGCTATACAGCAGCGAAAAGAAAATAACGACGAGGCCGATGAAGAAGATGAGGATCAACCTGTCGATGATGACTTGAGCCAAGAAAATCCAACTGCGGCACCTTCCGAATATGCCCGAGATGATATTCCAGAAAATGGAGCACCGACTACTACAATTACAGCTCCTACTATTGTGGTAGCACCGATTACTAACGATAATAATATTCAAAATACAGAGATTGTTACAATTGAAGATGGCGAAGTCGAAAGTGAACGAACAAGAACAACAGGAGAAAATAATAATACTAATAATTTTGCGTACAACGTCGATGATGACGGTGCTGATTGCGGCAACGAAGATTTCGATATATCTTCAGAAGGCGAAGTGCCTCTGCCAGATACTCAAGAATCTGATAACGACAATGACCAAGATCAAAATCAAGGTTTTGGTCTCGGTTCTGCATGTTGTATTCTTGAATACGCTGGCACTAGGAACCAAATCATTGTTCGTACCCGAGAGAAATTGATAGATTTTATGATGATCTTGAAGAACGACTTTGTACCGCAAGAAGCCCGTTTTCAGGAAGTTGTTTTAACCTTTAGAGACCCCAATGACCCGGATTTTCAAATTTCGATATCTCAGGAAAATTATCATGCACAACAGCATTACCTTCATGATATTCTAAATCTGCATTATTATTTCCAGAAAGCGAAAAATATACCGCCAAACCATCTTCACATACTTCTAACACTCAGAGATGGTTTCTTTTCGCAACTCCAGCGTATTAGACGTGGCATCCCGGAAGCTACGAGAGCAAATGGTGCAGGTAATCTTCCAAATAATCCTATTGTTCTCGATGGCAATGAGGAACCCGATCCTGGAATTACGTCCGACGAAAGTAAAAACAAGGAAGAAACTCTCGATAATGAGGAAGTTAGTGAAAATAACGATGATGATGATGATGATGATGTCATAAATATCAATTCTCCACCGATAACCAAAGGTAATAAAGATGCTCAATCACCTCTGATCGAGCCAGTAGATAACGAAAGTGCGCAATCGCATCGAACCGAATCGGCAGATAGTGCAGGTAATTTCAGTGTACCATTCCCCGATCTAATTACTAAAAATACCTGGACAAACAATGGATTACCGAATATTGACGATGATGATGATCTCGCACCTTACTCTGATATTGAAGAATCTGAGCAAGATCAAGGAGAAACGGAAGTTCCGTTGGATCATGATGAAGCGTTTTACTTTGACGAGGAGGAAATTAATGGCGAAAAATATGATGATTCAAATGTCGCCGCCTCACGTGTAGAATCTGATCAAGTATATGATGAAATATACAACGTTTCAACGCCTCCACTTGAGGAAGAAATCAATAATCATATATATTACTCATCATCCACAGAAGATGTAGATGATCTCCCTGACTTTGAAGAATATCAGTCTCACGATTGCATAGAATATCCGGTCAAAACTGGTATCGGAGAAGATGAAGACTCGGCCAACAATCTAATTACCGAATCCGCGAATGTTGATCGAAAGCGAAGTTCTGAATTCTTTACGAATGAAGAAATGGACGAAGAAGGTCATGTTAAAAAGGCACGAGTTAATTGAACGGTTTGATTATTATTTATTATTTGGTATGGTAGTACGACATCGGATGGCAGAAAAATTTTTATTTTAAAAATTGTCTTTTAGCCATTTATTGGCTTTTAACAAACTCGATTGTCTATTGAAAATTTATTTTTTTAATCCTTTTGTATTCTTTTTTGGAGCTTTGAGAACTATGCGCTCAAAGTTATTGTTAAAATGCACTTTTTTAATTTTCTGTCATGAAAGTTGTGTATCTATTAAAAGAACAAATGCTTCAATTCTACTAAATTAAATATCTTCGAAGATATACATGAAAGAATGTATTGAATATAAAATATTATTTTCCATTTTGTTAGAAAAGCATTAATATGATCATTATAATAAAGTTTATTAATTTTATCTACCAATATAATACTTTTTATAATATTTATTAGATCTATCATTAAATTAAATTATGTGTTCGTGTGTATATAAATCATCAGGATCCTCATCATAATCATCATCTTCTTCCGCATCCTCCTCTAAATCAAACGAATCATCAAAATCATCATCTAATTCTGATTCTTCCTCATTTTGTCTATCTGTTTCGTCATTGGTTATTTCATTACCATTGTTGTTGTTATGATCTTTATTGCTATTACTAACGTCAACTTTGTTCGACTGTCCAGCAGGTGAATTATCATTATTTGATCCTTTAAGTAGTCCCTCTTGATCGTGTTTAGTGTTACGACTCTCACTTTTTTCATGTGCAGCAGGGTCGCTAATTATTGGTGAAGATGTAAAGTGTGTTGGTGGCTGTTGGAGATGCTCTTGCTGTTTCTTCGACATAGCGTTATTATGATAATGAATATCTTCATCGTCAAATGGCCCAATTCCCATTAAACTTCCTAGAAATACAACCAACGCTCCAAAAAAAATTAAGGTAAATAACACATTTTTGATATTATAAAGCGCTGCAACCTGAATAACATTGAAATTATCTGTCGTAGAACTTTTTGATTTCCCACTAAATAATTCGTGCGTTTTTTGTTTTGATGGTGTTGGGGGAGGGCTAGCAAAACTCAATTTCTCGGGTATAACGGCAAGATAATTGCCTTTGCGCGTTGATGATGATGATGATGATGAAATGCTATCGTTGTTATTGTTAAGATCATTGCTAGTGGCGGTAGTTGAAGAAGTTTTACTGAGATTAGAAATACTCTTGATTGAGCCATTACTAGTATTATTTTTGATATTATTTAAAATACCGGTGTTGCCGTTGACGTTCTGATGGTTATTATTACTAGTTTTTGACTTCGTGTCTATAAGCGGAAGATATTGATTTTGTTGCTGGTGCTGAGATCGTGTAACAGAGGGATGTTGCTTCGACGTCGCAATAAGATTCTCGGACGAACCGTTGGTATTCCCTTGAATTATGCTTAATGTGCGACGATGCGCTTTCTGTCCTGTCGCTGACATTTTTTTATTGAGGATAACTCGTAGAGAAGACGGTAAGGGTGGAAGTATATATTAAATCAATGTTCAGAAGAAAAAAATGAAATGATGTAATGTTCAAAATGAAAGGCAAGGGTCTATGTAAAAAAATCGATCCAGTTGAAAATTTTACAAAGTAAATAACCGGCTCATTTTATTTGGGTCTAATATAGCACTTGATTTTTTGGTGTTCGATCTGCTTATTGCATGTAGATTTATTTACGAAATACATATGTATGTAGAAAGTCGATCTATTTTTAATAAATTATAATAAATGCAAATAAATGAGATAATTATATAGATAATGAAGAGTCAAAGAGCGAGATTAGTAAAAGAGAATAATCATCATTCTTTATTTGATAATGGAATAAAACAAGTAATTATATCATTGGTCAATTGGAATTATCGTGTCTTCTGATAGATTTTTGAAACATTTTTTTTTTTACAGTCACAAATCAAATCATCCTTACTAGATGACATTAATGATGAGTCTCTAAGCGATTTAAATAGTTTTTCCGATGATGATGATGAGGATAATGATAGCGAAGAAAAACACGGAAACGAAGAGGAAAAGGAGGATGACGAGGAAGATGTCGATGATGATCAAGATGAGGATGAGAAAATAGTAAAAAATCAAATTAATCTACTCTATTATTTTGAGGACAATTTTATTAACAAATATTTTGATCATTCTTGTATAGAGATCGATTCAACGTGGTATGTAATTGCATTGAATAATTTTTTATAATAGAATATTTAATTAACCGAACATACATGATTTTTAGATTTATCAAAGATTCCATTCGAAAAACTGCTCAAAGCACAACGTCAGATTGTATCTGAAGATGAAGAGGACCAAGATAGTGAGAACAGCAATGATAACCCAACAAAATCCGATTCAAATGCGAGAATAATAAAAAATAAAAAGAGCCATAACTCGATATTGAAAAAACGAACGCATAAGAGCAGGTAAATTAAACTTTCGAGTCCTTATCATACTTGAGTGAGTTGTGCAATAATATAACTTTCAATAGACCAATCGAGATCTCTTCAAAGAAGCCAGTGAGTAGATTTCGCCAAGTGGTAGAAATTCCTTCGGAGGTAAATATTGATTTTATTATTTTTACACATTTTTACCGTGTCATCGCTTCTTAAAAAAGGATATTGAATTTCGTCCCTCTCCCCCAAAAAAAGAAAAGACGAGATCCACGATTTGATAATCTTTCCGGGAAACTCAATGAGGATCTCTTTGAAAAATCATACAATTTTCTGGACGACTATAAAAAGAACGAAATCAAGACTATAAAGGAACAAATTAGACGGGCTAAAGATCCTAATACGCGAGATGAATTGCAAAAGTTGTTGACAAAGATGGTAACTTTTCTGGCTGTTTCATAAACAAATATAATGGTATTATCATGCGATTTATGAAAATAATGTTTTTACCAATAGCAATCGAGAATTAATACCGAGCATATAGCTCGACAGAAGAAGCAACTTCGGCGTGAAGTAAAAAAGAAAGAATTAGAACTTGTTAGTAAAGGGAAAAAACCATTTTATTTGAAGAAATGTAAGTGCTTTTTAATAAATTCATCGCGAGAATAAAATTTCAACCAACTAATAATTGTTATCATTGTAAAGCTGCCGAAAAAGAATTGGAACTCGTCGAGAAGTTCAAAAATACTGATCCGAAATCCGTTGAAAAAATAATCGAGAAGAGGAGGAAGAAAAATGCTACAAAGGAGCATAGATATGTGCCGTTTAAACGACGAAAAACTTGATTTATTAGCAATAAATTAAATTCTGTTGCTGTTCTTCGTTATTATGAAAACAATGATGTTTTTAATACTCTTGATTATTATTTCTCTAAGCGGGTGGGAAAAAATTCGCAAAAAGTATCACACCACACAATCCATAAATCACAAAATAATTTAATATTAATTTTGCCCATTTCCGCGACACATCATTTCTTTTCGACTCGATTAGCATGTAACTAGCGAACCAATACACTGTTGGTTGTGATGAAAAGAATCGCGTGATCACTTGAATGTGCATTGATGTGAGCGCATAGACAAGTAATACCATCCATAGATAAATGAATGGTAGGAGCATCGAGGAGAAATATGTTGAGGTTTCTTGTTCTTTTGTCCCCTTATTGTGAATGTCTTTGTTTGTATCAAGACATTAATATTAATATATTAAGTGTTTTGGTTGTAATATGAATTATGTAAAAAAAATCCCCACTTACCAGTCTTATTAGATGCTTCATTTCTTCTCCATCCAAGAGAAATAAATCTTTTCCAGTCATATTCAGCATACACAAATATCCCAAAAAACGATAAAAGAATCATCGGTGTTGCAAACAAGAAATTCGGAATCTGTTTCACTTGATAATAAGATAGAAATCCGCAATTCCTAAAAGAAAGATTTTAATAAGTAAAAAGTATACCCAAAATTCATTCATCATGTCCAATGAAACACTCACCAATAATAAGTTTGAACGAAAGTATATAGTAACGGAATTCGTGATTTACACCAAGGACGACGATGGGGATTTGTCATCATCGTTGTCGTAGCTTTGTTTTCGAGACAGTAACTCATGTACCCGTAAATCTCAAATACCACAAATCCAATTGTGGAAATTACGCAAAGAATACTTGATTTCAATATTCTTGCGGAAAATACCTGCACCATAATTAATATTGTGAGATTCATTAAACGTAATAAAGTAAGAAATTTGGTTTTTACTTTTACCTTTGCAATGTTAATCGATCCATTTAGATTACTGATAATATCATCCTTTTTCAATATTAAATCAAAAACAAAGAATCCAACATATACGATCCCATTCGATCGTGTAAAAGATGCAAACGCCCATACAAAAGCCGCCCGCCAGTAATGCTTCTCTACCACATATTGCATACCCAAAAAGCTTAGAAACGCGAATAAACTCTCGGTGTATAAAGAAGACATGAAAATACATGACGGTGAAAGAATATAGAAAATAGCGGTGATCAAGGCGAATTTTTTGTCGTGAAATACGGCGATGCTAAGACTGCAAATATGTTTTATTACGCAGAGTTTCGTTAATGCTCGGTTACTTTTTTGCGGAATAACACGAAACGAATGATTTTACTTGTAAATAGCGACTGCGGCAGCCACAAAGAAAAAATTCGACAATGATACACCAATGACGAGTAATGCCGTTCTTTCATAATTGACAATAATAGTAGAAATCAACGGAAACAATTTTACTACGCATACATATAAGAGCTTTTGTCAGCTTTACTTTTTCTAAAGATATAACAGTAGCAGAGCTTCCAAAATATCACCTAGTTAGCTAATTATTATGATTCTTCCTTACTGAAGTTTGCGATGCCTCTAACAAGAATAGGAAACAACGGGAAGAAAGCATGTTCTTGTTCATAGACGTATCCTTCTTCGGCGAGATGCAAGAAGTAAAACGCGTCCCAACGTAGGGAAACTTGGAGCGCTTGATTAGAAATACTGTTATTACTATCTTTTGCAGTTAATAGTGTGCTGGCTGAAGAGTCGTAGTCGTCTGATAGGTATGAAGAGATGGTAGCTAATGACCAGATAAATAGACGAGAAGCTATTCCCAAGGAAACTATCTGCGAGATCGGCATTTTCGAAACAAAAAAATTTATTCAAATAACCATAAATATCAAAAAAATTTTAAAAAATTTATATTTCTATTTTTAAAATCCTATCGCTATCATCATTTATAATTCCTCGTGTTTAGCATCGTCGGTTGTGATCTTATCTGTGGTATTAGTGTCAGCATCATCAATAATAGAATCAGTTTCTTTAATTTGGAAGCTAACAAGAATATTTTTACGAATAGTGAAATCGTCTTTTTTGTTATTTGATATTGTCCCCGACTTTACGATTTTTTCGAGGCGTTCAATTTCTTTAGTGACGTAATCTTGTCTCTCCTTTAATTTTTCCATCACCTTGATATAATATTTTGAAAACCTATAAATTTATTTATGATTATTAAATAGTACACAAAAGAATGTTCGTTTAGACGAATTAAAATCATACGGAAGAATGACGACACTTGATAATGTTATTGAATTCTGCTTACCGAGTATCCAATTTATTTGCAATTTTTCGTGCTTCTTCAATAACGGTATCGATATTTTCTTTGGACGCAATAATGAATTTTTGTGCGTATTCATCCAGCTCAGGAATTTTGCCAGCCTATTATTGATTTCCAACGAGAAATTAATAATAGATCAAAATTACCGCAAGAAAATAAGAATGGAGAATTACTTTATCGGACAGTGCACCCCCGACAACACGATCAGTCCCACAATGCTTATTTAAAAACGTGACAAAATCTTGTTCTGTACGTCCACCTTCATAGTCAATCGGGGTCTTGTCCTCTCCTTTGGCGAAATATTTGATGGTTGGGTAGCCTTTTACATCGTATTTCCCCGCAATGTCTTTGTGCTCTGTAGCGTCGAGGTTTGCTACGATGCACTAATTTTTCGATGCGGAAAATTTGATTTGAGAAAGTTAATTTTGATCCCGGAATTCTACAATAATAATAATAATAATAATATGGTTTATTTTTGCTCACCTCGGGTTCTTGTGAATAATATGACGCCACTTTCTCGTAGATTGGGGCTAACAATAATTTATTGTTAGTAGGGATCCTTATCTTATTATTTGATAAAATTCTTACCTAAAGTTTTGCTAAAAGTAACGAGCGCAATTAATTTAAAAGAATAACCTTTAAAATAAACATTGAGTAATTAAATAAAACTCACCAGTGGCCACACCAGGGAGCATAGAATTCAACCTAATTCAAGGCAACAAATCTGAATTTTGAGTTAAATAATCTTAAAATGATACTAATCAATAAGAATAATATACCAATGCATTCTTTTTCGGATCCAGAGCAATTTCGTTAAACGTCTCAGAGGTGAGTATTGTTACCGCTGGGACTGGTTTCTTTATCGATGGACGAATTCCTATAATACGTTATTTAATTCAAAGATACGTTCACGCATTTCTAGCAAAAAAATTTAAATATTAAAAAAAATTTACCAGTTTTTTTCTCAACATACGCAGCTAAACTATCAAAATCACGTCCACCCGAATAATCTTCAGGTTTATCGGAACCTTTATCAAACCATTTCAATGTGGGATATCCACTGACGCCAAATTTACTCCCCAAATCACGGTGATTATCTTTGAACGAAAAATTGAATTCAATATTCTTTAATTAATCAAACATTCATCAAAGATGATAATTGGCATTGATCGATATCTATCTACCTGCGTCTACTTTAGCTATAACGACACGATCTTTGGCACTTGCAAATGCTTCGCCAAGTTGTTCCCAAATCTATTCAAACCGTTACATTAATATATGCTATGCGAAACGCATATCTCTCAATGAAAATACGAATTTATTGTTTGCTTACGGGAGCAAGGTTCTTACAGTGACCACACCACGGGGCAAAAAACTCTACGAAAGCATATTTATCTTGACCAACTTCATTGTCGAAAGTTTCCGGTGTCAAGTCTAAAACTTTACTATCTTCGTCAGCAAGCACACGTGAGCAAGACACGAGGACCGTTAATATGAAAAGCCATGAAAAGAGACGACAAAGCATGGTTTCAGTATATCGATATGCTATGAGCTATATAGAATAAAATAAAACGTGTAACGTTTCAAAATAAAAAAATTTTCGGACGGTTTCCCGAACTCTTCATCTACAGCACGCAGGAAAGCGAACACGTAATCCAAAATAATAGATGTTTGAAAAAAAAAATCATTCTCTTATGATTGATTTGGATTCTGTTGATTGATTAACTGAAATAATATATGTATGACTAGATCGCTCGAAAAATTCCAACTAGGCATTACCGTTACTAATACGCTACTACTTATATTTATTATTTATTATTTATTATTATTATTATTATTGTTGTTGATATTGTTATTATCACTTGTATTATTTTCAAATGCTATTATTACAGCGATCATCAAGAAATTTATTATCTTAGTAAGTCAAGTGGGTATGCGAAACGACTACGTACCAGATCGCAGCGCCTCAAAATAAAAATACTCTAGTGTACTACCCCCTTTTTCAAATAACCTTCTTTGTTCTTTTCCTCTCTACCTCTGCTACTACTGCTCTTACTCTTGTTCCCTCCTCTTCTTCCTACTCTTCAGGTGTTTCGTCGACATTCTAAAAATCCACCAATTAATTTCTTTGAATTTGTTAACATCCATTACGTGAATAAATTTTTTGCTGTGATATATTAGTTTTTCTCGACGTACACATACATTTATTGTTTTTCGCTTCATTCTTGGCAACAAAGTAATCACCTCATTTTCCTCAAACATAATAACCAATTATTATCTTTCTAGAAAAGTATATATATATATATATATATATATATACATATATAGTGGTGTGCAAAAATAACCAATATAATTCCCATCATCCACAAGAAATCAATTCTATCATGGAAGATAATAACACCGCCGCCCAAATGCCAGAGTTCTGTGTAAACAACTGTGGTTTTTATGGGTATGTATAGTGAGCTTGTGTGCCTAGTATTCACATCAATGGCGGCATTCTTTCGAAATCGTGGTCACATCTAGCGGTGCAAGTTAGAAATGACCCGTTAAATGCTTGAAGCATTCCTTTTTTGGAGTTAGCTTTAATGGTCGCAATATTTTACTAATTCCTTTATTAAACATTTTAATCCAGCAATCCTATTTACAATCACATGTGCTCGAAATGCTTCAAAGAATCAAATCCAAAGGTTGGTCAAAGTAATGGTACGTTACTATAGAAATTACAAATTACGAGAGAAAAAAAAGGATAGCTACTGGTGGTTCTTTCTAACCCCCTTATAAAAGAGTTAGATTGACTGATTCGCTCGTTCCAATACTACTCGATATCTGTTTCACAGCTGAAAAAACCATCGAGCCTTCTATGCCAGCGACAGCTGCTCCATCGACAACGATGTCAACGACTCAAGTCACTGATAACGAACCTCCTCCATCATCAGCATCATCGTCGTCAGCATCATCCGGTTCAACTTTTCCTCCAAAAAACGACAACGCGCTTCAGTCTACATCGTCGACATCAACGTCATCGACACCAACATCGAGCGTCTCCAGTTCTGTGATGATGATGGTTGATGATCCGCTTGTTTCGCCGGCTGTCAATAAAATCGGAGAAACTCCTCCCACACGGCCAGTACAAAAGAATAAAGCAAGATGTTTCTTGTGTCGAGCAAAAATTCCACTTGCTAAGCAAACTATTAATAAATGTCGTTGCGGTATGTGTAGATTATTTTTTTTTATCATCATCATCATTATCATGATTCCATGTGTAATAAGATCATTTTCATTAATTTAATCATTCGATTTTAACTTTTCAGAATATGTTTACTGCGACATTCATAAAATTCCAGATAAGCATGACTGTGACTTTGATTTTGCCAAAATGGGTAAAGATATTCTAACCAAGAATAATCCAAAATTGAACGAAGTGCATAAAGGAGGTCGTTCATTTAATAGAATTGATTAATTGTTATTCATCATCTCCGCAATATCATCATCATTATATTATTATTTTTATTATTATTAATTTTGGGAATTATACAAGTCATCAACAACAACATCAACAACAACAGTAGTAGCAACAACAACAATCACCACAGCAGCCACCACCATTAACATCATCACCACACCACCTCTTTACTATATCAGCTAATACTATCAATACTAATTGAATAGGTGGTTCAACGATTACAATATATCATATAGTAGAAGCAGATCAATCAATAATAAATATAAATAAAATAAATTATATAAGCACCAAAGACAGGGAAATTATATATATATATATATTGAGCTTAGTTTTTTTATTTTACTTTATTCTCTCATCTTTATCCGGACAATATTCGAGTTTTGTTTTTCATCTTTTCTTCGAACGTGCTTTCTATTTTCTTCTCCCTTTCACATTTTACTTTTTTATCTTACTAACATTAGCACTAGCAGTAATTATTACATACACCCTGTTTATCAGTTACCATTTAGTATTTTATTACCCCATAATAATCACATTACTATTAATTGTTTTTTATTTTATTTTATATGTATGTGTATATATATATTTATATATATATATATATATATAATAATATAAAGACGTAGTTGGCTGGTATGGTTGCTAGTTCAAATATTCTATTGTTTTGTCTGTAGGCAGACAAAACAATCGATAATATATATATACAGTCTATATATTCTACGATCCACCTATCATCTTTTCATACATTACATAATCTATTTTTGGATCGTGAAATCTTACACAATCTTTTTTACATTTATATCGAGAATTTATAGAAACTTGAATAGAAGAATATGTTATTTTTTATGAACGTCAGATAATTCAGACATAGTATTTTCGTGGTTTCAGTGTATGGTGCGTGTATAAAGAGAGATACATATATATATTTTATATATATACATGACATGAATACAGGGGAGCAAGCTTGATATTATTGGATATAAAAGTATAATTCAATAAATTATATAGGGGCAGCCTAATTGGTCAAAAAATCATTAAACAAAAATAGGATAATCCACCACTAGGGCACTGATAAGCTGCCGTTTTACAAAATAAGGGTTCAATAGAGATCACTTATTACTGCTCTTCGTAATCGTAATCAAAGTCGTCCTTTAATTTCATATATACACGAAAAACTTAATTTTTCCACCCTTAAATATATAAAAGCGATGATGATGATAAAAATAATAATAAATCACATTACCTCAGGTTCTCGAGGCTCTAGATCTTCGCCATATTGCGTCGCGTTATCGATGTGAGATAACACGACTTCTACTGATTCTTCATCGTTAATGTTCAACGGTAGGAAACTGACCATGTTGTAATCGTCTATCTAATAACGAGAATCGATATTATTGATGCTTGAATAACAAAGCAATCAGACGAGGCTATGATTATATGAATAAAGTCCGACCAATTGCACGATAGCTTTGTTCAATTTATGAAACTTTGGATTCGTTTCCGCGTTAACCTCTTCGGTGAGCAATAGCGGATCAGGATCAAAATACCTAAGAACAGCAACATTCATGACCACCAACAATAATCAGAAAAACACACACGCGCATCAATCAACACACACCTTTCCAACTCCCGTCGCTTAACTTTTCCTAACAGATCCATCTTCGACATGACGTTGATATGTGGAATCTCCAAACTAATCATTGCCGACATTGCACTCAACACGCCGGCGAAAAATTTCGACTTATCCTGCACGAATTGACTTTCGAGCAGGAACACGCCGCATATTCGAAAGTTTAGTCGTTGGAAACATTCACAGATTCGTTTCATTATTGGAAAATGAGTGTATAGCTCGATTTGGCCTGGTTTTGGTCAACGGATTAAATTAATTTGCGCAACTGTTTATCGTGAAAAGTGTTGTAATAAATCCACTTACCCGGACAATCAATAATCAAATAATCATCCTCAAAATCGCCTAATTCATCTTCAAGCCAGTCAAGATTATTTAAAAGAAA
>CAJVPS010001504.1:0-15294 GCA_910591765.1 Ambispora leptoticha | reverse complement strand
ATTGTTTTAGAGAAACAAAAAGGTGAGATTTTTTTGACTTGAGGATATTGTGCAGAAATTGGACTACCTTTAAATACATACAGTTGGGTCCGTTCTATGGCATTTAGAGGAGCAATGCATTTAAAGGGGGAGGAATCTGACTATTATTCATGCATGCAAGGGGCTTAAATTCAAAGGCCATAGAAGTGAAAGTAAATGAAATTTTTGCATGCATCGAACTAAAAATGACTTTTGAAACATTTCGTTGCACATGTATTTTTATTTATTTTTATGATCCAGATTATCCAGATTGCAAAAAAATGGTGTCAATAAAATCAAAGTTTGGGGTAACTTATGTCGATCAAAACTATGGTGCATGACACTAAACGTGAAATAAAATTAATGAACTTTGAAAACTAATACATACGAAAGTGTTAATTCGTAGCCATGCCAATTATTACAAGTTAACGATCTTTTTTATAAAAAAATTGTTATTAACGATTTTCTGTATCGGCAATCAAATAATCTACAACGTGACTTGTAATCAGCCAATCAAATTGAATTTAATATATCGATTTCTGATTGGTCAATTAAGAGTCACGTGATTGATGTTGGATCTATTATGTATACGACGCCAAAGATTCTGTCGCTCATCGAATGATCAAAACATAACAAAGATATATAAGAGTATCCGTCAATTTATTAATTTTGTATGAGAAGGATAATGATGAGAATAATTAATAGTTAAAATGTTGAAGAAAAATTATTTCTAGCCCTAAAAATACATTCTATTATTATTATTACTATCACATGAGAAAATAGGGGATAGATCACAGGAGAAAAATAGGGGATAGAAGAGGAATTTAATCATACAAGTATTAATAAAATAAAAAAACCAAAATTGATAATTAAATAAAATATCTGATTCAGTTAAATAATTCAATGATGAATAATTATAACAAAAAGGGTAATTGTCGGAAATGATGATTGATTGTGATATGGATTAAAAAGGAGGAAACTTCCCTACTATATAGTTATATATATGCGTTAAAATTTTGTGTAAATGTGTATGTGTGTGATGATGTTGTATTCTGTACACGCCTTTTTTATCACATTAAAAAGATTACGCGAATATTATTATGATGAATATGCCGCATGTATATATGTGAATATTCATCGCGTTTCCAAAAAGTTTGATTGATTTTTGATAATATGTTATTTTTTTTTTAACCAAAAAATGCCCGAAGTATTAAATACCATACACAACCAAATGCTCTAACAGCCGAAAGACCGGTAACAGACCAGAATACTATGTTTTTATTGTAAAATATTAAGATTAGATTATAATTAACCAAAACAACACCACCAAATAAGAAAAAAACAGACAACATACCGAACGTAAGATACGGGTTATAAGCAGTACTGTGATACTTCGTGGCGATATAATTAGTCCAAATCGTGGACGTAAAGAATACAATAAGCAACGCGTTTGAAAACATCCAAGCGAGGACCAAATTAGTTCTAAACATTCGATAATAATCGTCTTTCTTGGTAGCAGCATCACGATGTTGTTTCTCCTCGTGAACTTTAACTTTTAATTCACGCAACATTTGTTCGTACGCCGCATTGATATCTTCCCGCTCGTAAGTTTCTACCTGGACCATGCTTTTCCCGTCTTTGGTGACACTATGTGCGCCACCCAGATCTCCAGCATTGCCATTATCACCTTTGGTACCCCAGGAGACGTCATGAGTGTTACAAAACGCATAAACCATCAGGATATTTACGTAGAATGGTACAAGGAAGATGTATTGGATGAGCGAGGTGAACATGTGCCATGGTTCGCCGTGGAGAGCCGATGAGAAAAAGTAGAGACCGTAGGTAGATGCTAGGGAGATTACAATGTCGCGGAAGGGTGCTTGTTTGAGGTAAGATTTAATGTTTTTGTATTCGTGGACTGAGTGCGGTACACTCAAGTATACGGTATAGAAAGCGCAGTAAAGCATGATTCCCATGATGAAAGCAAATAGTATGATGCATAGTGTGTAGATGAACTTTGAACCTTGCGGACGATTACCCAGCGAACAGATGAAAATCGCCACGATAACCATCATGTATAATCCTCGAACTGCTTGGAATAATTCATCGCCATATCCCTTGAATGGATCAGTTGCGACATTTGCGGTGGTTGAAGAAGTCAAAAAGTAAAAGGTCAAATAGAAGTTGCCCTATTGGACATTTAAAAAAATAATTATTAATGTTTGTTGACAAGTGAACATTTGAATATAAAATTATAGAAAGGTATAAAATTCTCACCAGAGTAAACCAATTAAAGAATAAATTTATTGCATTATAAATGAACTCAATCTGCAACAATATTTTACGGAAGAATGGTTGACCCGAAGTCCAGATACGGCCAAAATGTGCGACTGAATAGAAGGCCGCAAAGAATGATCCGTTCAGCCAACGACGACGTTGTGAAATAAATTCGGGCACACTGTCTGGTACATCGGTTTCAGCTTTGGCAGACTAAGACACATAATTATTATTATTATAAGATTTTTAAACTAATAAGTTCAATAGCATTGCAAATTACCTTCACATATTTCAATTTCCATCCTTTATCTTTCTTTGCCACAAGTTCAAAGCACAAAATACGATCCTCGGCTAAATACATATTCGCTTCGAAAATACCAGCTTCACCACTTCCGTGCATCGTCTCACCCTTGAAGTATGAAGCTAACGGACCTTTATCATGAGACACATTCAGCAAAGCTTCGTATCTATACGCGGAAAAGGCACCCGGCAACACAGAAATATAGCCAAACACGGATTCCAGAGGTTTATCGAGAATATTTGACATTTTGTATTCGAAATTTTGTGAGGCGACAAGTGGATTAAGAAGATTCAAACAGCCACGACCTAGTTCCGCGCAGATTTCACCACATGCTCCTCCGACACTTGGATCACGATCGAAGGCTACAATAATAAGGAAAATTTAATTTATTATGTATTATGAAATTTATATCAATCATATAATAATGAATCCAACCTTTCCATAGATGATAGATTGACGTATGCGATGGCTTTGTTCCCACATCTAGTAAGATGCACACTCTTGGTTGCAATTGAGCAGCGAACGCATTGAAAAACCAACGATGGGAATTCAATTTTTTCGCATTCTTTTCCTTTAAACAGAAAATAATCTGTACTGGTGGAATTTTCTTATCAGCTCCACGAATATCCATATTGCTATCTACCATCAACTGGGACGTATATTCAAACACGTGTCCAGTAACCGGCTTTCCATTCACATTATCCTTCATCACTCCATCCTGATACACGCCCATGGCGCCCAAAACCTTAAGCACCCGTTTATTGATCTTATTACGACCATCAGACACTACACACACCACCACTTTTTTCCAACCTTCACGACCCCAAGTCTTCGATCGATCACGCGTGCAAAGATGTGCCACATTTTTTACGGCAGAGCTCATCGTCTTTATGAATAATTGGTCATCTTCGTTGTACATGGTCATTACGATCATGAGTTCTGTTTCGCGACCATATTGAGCTTGGCGGAGCGTGTAACGTTCTTGTTGAAAGTAGTCAGGGTCACATGTGACTGCTGTGTAGCGCATTTTTGTGAATTCGTCACCTGAAGTGTATTGAACATTACGAAGAATTCTGTCAGGTACTGGACAATCAAGTACTAAATTTCCTTCTGTCAATTCCACATGACGAACAGACTACAAATTGTTGTTGTTATTTAGTTAGCATATATATATATGATATAATATAATTTTATGTTCATATTGCTCACCTTTCTTCGATTAGCCTTCTCGTCAAAATTCATTGCTTGCTGTTGATAAGGATGTCCATACGTATTCTGTCGTTGCAGATGATGATCAATAGCTTGTTGATGATGAACGGGCGGTGGGGATGGGTTAGGATATATTGGTGAGTGTGGTGGTGGTAATTGTTGTTGTGGACGATATCCATTTGGTGATTGTTGTCCCGGGTATAAAGGTGGTGGTTGAGGTGATGGTGGCGAATAGTATTGTTGCTGTTGGTGTTGTTGTGGCGGTGGTTGATTGGGATGACCGGGTGATTGCGGATAATAGTTATTATTATACGACATTATTATTTATTTTTATGTTATCTTTAAAATACAAGCGCCGTTTTTGTTTTATAATTATCTACAATTTGATTATGCGGTATATATTATATGACAAATCCACATTTACTCAAACGTGTGGAATGAAATGGTGATAGAGTTCGAATTCACAAATACACACAAAGCAAATAAATAAAGGAAGAAGGATTCACTGCCGGCAAGATTCCTCGTCCTTTAAATACTTGTATGTACTAATTGTTTAAATAATTTAAACGTTAGGACTTGAGAATCTGGTATCCAAAATTATTTTTATTTTTTCCCGGGAAGATTGTACAGAAAACACGTATAGGTTCGAGAATAATGGATTTTTGGTGAAAATGGGAATGAAGCTCGAGATTTAGAGGAAGGGATTTGAATTTAAAAAAAAGAATATATGCGTTTCCTTTTTTTTAGAATTTGGGTATATGTACTAGCTAAGCTATATTAACTATATAGTAGGGATGAGAGGTCGAAAAGAAGGAAAAGGGAAGGTGTGAAAGGGAGAAGGTAATAAGAATCTTTGACGAAAAAGAAAGAAAAAAGTAATAATAATAATAATAAAAAGAAAATAACAATCTTCTTTTAGATGATGTTGTTTCAAACACTTACACAAGCTCAATATATTCACCCGCACATCATCCACGTGTCGTGCAATTCTAAAGTTTCAATATGTATCATGCATCGGCCATTTATCGTTACATATGCATGTACAATAATAATATACACTGTATATTACCAATCAAAGTAGTGTATTGATTAATATTTATATTTTTATTTGTTGCGAACGTTAAATTTGCTATATTATGCGTTATCACGAGTTGAGAATTCTCCTATTGAAAAAATAAATCCAAAAATGGCTTTTAATATAGAATAATTATCATTTTAATTGGTTGGTTGGAAAATTTTCTATAATTCAGAATACCGTTTAGCACTGTATCCCCTGTATAGAAACTTTGCTAATAAGCGTTTTCATTGGCACTGGGACTCTTGAGTTATTTATTTTGGGAAAAAAAATGCTTTGTACTTAAAAAATTTGAAGCTAAATTAAATAAAGTTTCTACAAGGAAAGGGTATTATATACAGTGCTAAATGATTAGCAATAGTTAGTTTTTGTCTTTGAATTTTTTTAATTGAATGATTTTCTGTTAAAAAGTGTTATTTTTTAATTTAAATATATTTATATATTATACAAAACTGTTAATATGTCAATTATTGTTTTACAATCTGAATATATTTTAAATTTGTAATTATCAATTTGAATCTCTATAAATTATAATCTCTTTTAATTGCTAATTATTTTTAAAAAAATTATTTCAATAATAAAATTTAGTGAATTATTAATATGATGCCAACCAAAAATAATGTATTAATAGATTAAATTTATTAATAAAAATAATAAAATTGAAATTTTTTCCTTATATTAAACTTTATAATTTATTAGTAAAAATTTTTTATTTTTATAACAAATTAAAATTCATAATTTATAGTTTAACATATATTTTTTTCAGATTTTTTAGATTTTTTTTAAAAGAATTATTTTAATTGCAAAGTTATTGCAAAATCTTTTTCTAATTAAATTTTATTTTTAATTAATAAAAAACTTTGTAATTAGAATAACTCTTTCAGAAAAAATCTAAGAAAAATATAAATTATAAATTTTAATTTAATATCAAAATAAAAAATTTTTATTAATAAAATTATAAAGTTTAATATATTTTAATTTTTATTATATTTTATTAATAAATTTGATATTTTAATATATTATCTTGGCTATTATTATAATATTTTAAGAGAAATATCATAATATTCTAGTTATAATAAAGAAAAATATTAGATTATATAAAATATTCAGATTAAAAAATTGAATCTTAATAATAATTAAAAGTAAACTAATTTATTTATTTATTTTTTATTATATTATTAATAAAATTTGAAAATAATATATTTATATTATTTATTTATTTAAAAGTTATAAGATATAATAATTAAAAATTTAAAAATAAAAATTATTTTATTTAAAAGTTTTCAAGACTAATATAATCAAAATATAAATCTTTTAATTCTTAATTTTATTAATTATAAACTTATAAAATTCTTAATATTATTATTATTTTGATCTTTTTATATTATATAAATATATAAGTATTATTAAAAGTTAGTTTTATTAAAAATATATATATAATTTTTAAATTTTTTTTCAAAATATTTTATTTTATTTATTTTTTTATTTTACATTTATATTTATATATTATTTTTATTTATAATATATTTTTATTTTATATTATAATAATAATTATTTAATTTGATTTATTTATATTAATAATATTATAAAATAATTATATAATATCTTAATTAATTTTAATATTATATTTTTAATAATCTTATTTTTTAATTTATTTTTTAATTTATAATTTTATCTATTTATATTATTATATTTTATTTATTATTATTTATTTTTATTTTTATTTTAGTTTATTCAAATAAATAATATATATTATAAATTTTCAAAAATAAATAATCTTTCTTTTTTAATCTCCAAAAATCTTGCAAAAATTGATTACTTATTTTTAAAGAGTTATAATTTTTTATAACTAAATTTTGACAAGAAAAGTTACTTATTTTAAAAATTTATAATTATATATTATAGTTTTTAGCAAAAGTAATAATAATAAATATTTTTACCTATATTTTAATAATAAAGTATTCAAAATTCATAAAAATTTGTAAATATATTTATTAAAATATTATAAATAAGATTTTTTAATAGTATAAAATATATTAGCTTAATAAAATTTTGTGTTAAATATAATAAATTAGGTGTTTATATAAAATAACTTTAAAAAAAATTATTTAAAATATTTTTAAATAAGTAATTTTGAAAATATTTTTGTAAAATATATTTTAAGATATAAAAAATATATTTATAAGTTTAAAAAAATTTTTATTACATATTTATTTAATAAATATCAGTTAAAAAAGACTTTATTTTGATAAATTTTATAATAAATCATAGTAAAAATTCATTTTTACTATATTTTACTATAATTTTTTATAAAAATTATTAAAATAAAATCTTTTTTTAACTGATATTTATTAAATAAATATATAATAAAAAAATTTTTTTAAACTTATAAATATATTATTTATATCTTAAAATATATTTTTATAAAAATATTTTCAAAATTACTTATTAAAAATATATTTAAAAAATTTTTTCAAAGTTATTTTATATAAATATCTAATTTATTATATTTAATACAAAATTTTGCAAAATTTTATTAAGCTAATATATATCCATATTGATACAAATGGTTGACCCTATCAACCACCTTTGATTTACCAAATGTGTAATGTCAAATTTTATTGATTAACACCCTATGACTTGCAAGCATGTCCTTTCGTGGTCTTAATATCAGTTAGAATCTATACACATCCCCCACCATTACCTACTAATGTTTCTTACATCATACAAGAGAGACTAGTTAAACTGATTAAAACAGCACATGAAGATATGGCCAATGTTACTTCATGAAAAATACTTTCTGGTAAATCAATATTCAATGAAAGAAATTTATTTGATGCACATGGATATCATAGGCTTACTTTATTGTATTATAGGAAACTTAATCAAAAGATTTTTCGGAGTTGATCTATTAAGTAAAATGCATGCGTTACTAAATAATATTGATAAATTGCGCTATCTGGTATCAAAAGTATACAAAGAGATACATCCTTATGAACAGAGTATAATGGGACTAGTGCACGCGCTTATAGTTAACACAGATAATATAAATGGATACATTAGAAAAATAAGTAAGTTTTATTTTGTGCTTAACTTCCCAATTTGATTTTGAGTCTACAATATATCTATTTTGACAAATAGGTATGTTTGGAGATGATCATGTACTTGTTATTTATATGGCAAAAGAACAAGCAGAGAGATTATTAAAGGTGACTTATTTCCAAGTAGATCTCACATTTAAGCGCATTCAAGAAGAGATAAATGAGTTTGAGATCAACCAATATGATGAGGAATACCACATTTGTATGATTAATTAAGAGCAATAAAATTATTTTATTTCTTGACTTCTGTCATTGATGTGAAAGACATTCAAAATTTAATCCTCCTTTCCTAACACCACCCACTCTTTTCTTAATATTTATACAGCATTAATATATTGTCACGTGTTCATCAATATCTCTACTTCAGAAGTATATCAACGAATTTTTCAGACTATTATTAAAACAGTTGAAAACTACACTAGATCACAAGTAAAAATTCGTCATATTTATGAGAGTGGTTGAACATACATAATGGGTGATCTGGATTTTACGCAAGCTCAAGGATTAGGAATGATATTGCATGAAATTGATAATAGTAAGACATGGGAAGATCATTTAATTTGCATTTTCAAGTCTTGCTGAGTCTATTATAAAGTGTAAATATCATGCCTGATCATACTTTTGCAATTTGATTAGTTGTTGATTTATTTTTCTAATTACATTATTTCTAGCAATATCCAGCGTCATCATTATTTAGGTGATCTGAAAAACCTAATGAATTATTTATTAATAGCACCTACAGAAGAAGAAGTTGACATGATACTTGATAAGATAATGAAAATTGGAGATGCAGATCTAGAAGGTAAGCCGAATCTTTATTGCATTATTTTTATTAATAATAATTAACTACTTTTGTTTATATAGGATGGGTCAATTTTTATTCTAACCATTGGATGAAGGCTTCATTAAACTTCATGTATTCGCGTATTCCTGAAATTTATTGGGTTTCTTCAGGAGACATAACAAATGTTGCCGAGAGGTATTATTCTGATGCCAATTGAGAAGGAAAACATTTGAAATTCTTGATAGTAATATTCAGATATAGTATCACATCCTTTTGCTGTCACCTACTTCATGCTAACAATTTTCTAATTGGTTTATTATTTGTAGGGGCTGGCATTTAGATAATTGCCATTTTGCAGTTATGACAACACATGATTTTTTTGGTATACCAAATAGAACATAAAGAAAAAGCAAAGTTAACCATGTTACTCATACACATAGAAAAAGCAGTATATTTCTTATATTATTATTTATTTACTACAATCGTCCCTCCAATAGTATGCTGCCTTTATTTTTTCATCACCACAACACCTTTTTCTATAATTATCACTACCGATCTCATCACCTTCACACTAGTATTTTCATAATTCCGCATACTCTACCCCTTCCACCATCTTCATATTCTATCGCTCCCATCACCTTCACACTCTACCACCACTATACTTCCTCTCATTCTCTACCACTTCACAATAAATTGTATTTAGTTAAATTTTGGTTTCAATATTTTTTATAGTAAATAAACAAGCAATATCACGTATACCCAAGATATCAAGCATCCCTACAGCATCAAAATGACAAGCTCCAATTAGTTCTATAAGACAAAAAAAAACTATGAATCACTTTATCCTTACCGCAAGAGAATGATGATATGGAGCTAGCAAAACTTGAAAAACAGTTATGCATATAGCGTATGAAAATCGTGATTAGAAAGGAAGCTGTGGAGGTTCGCCAACTCGAATTAAATAATATGGAGTATGCTAGAGAATTAGGTACTGATGAGTTAGAGAAGAGTTTTGAAGATCTTAATAATATTAGAAACACGGTTATCTTTGAGAATCTTGGTGAAGAGGAATTTTACCTTAATCAAAAAATTGAGTGAATATTGTATTTAGTTTTGAGAATAAGGAATGCTGAACAAATACAATAAAGTTTGGCTTTTTTTAATATAAAAATTGCTCTTTACAGCATGATAATACAAAATCTCTTTTTAGTATACTACATAGTACACGAAAGAGGTAAAATTGACCACTACCTTCGATTATCCCACCATTATCTAACTGCCTCACCATCTTCACTCTTGACCGCATTCACCATCTTCACATTCTTTACTGACCCATCATCTTCAGTCTTCTCTTCTAAATTTAGTTTTAAGCATGTGCCTAAAGGTAAAAATTATTGATGAGCTATAGAACAGTTTCAAATATCTTAATATTAAAATATATTTATCTTTAAAAAGTTTCAGTGAGATCTTTAGCTATCTAGGTCTGCAAGAAACTGCTCATCCTATACATTATTATGTTTTTTATGACAAGAACAACTTGATAACTAATAAATTGAGGTCTTAACATATCGATTAAGCAAAAATAACATACTTTTCTAACCCAATACTAAAGCTCATACCTGCATTATAACTTTCTCAATACCCCCAATACCAAAGCTTATACCTCACCATAGTGACTTACACTACTTTTTCCAGTAATTTTATATTAACAAGTTTTTTTATATAGACACAAAGTTTCTTATATAGACCATTTCAGTATGGTATGATTTATTTGTATTGAATCATACCATACTAGATTAGTTTGTGTAATATATATATATATATAGCAATTAAGTAGGTATGGTATAATTTTTTGTATTTTAATATTAAAATAATTAACCATACCATACCAACATGCCTAAATATACTATACTCAAATAGGTACCATCCATCTCTTTAATCCTAAATCTTCATCTCATCTCTCAATTAAATTATTTACTTAATTAGAAAAACCAAATAAAAATATACTTATTTGAATTATGCAAGTCAAAATTATATTTCAGATTCAAAGAATTATAGATAAGAAAACTCAAATTCAATATGCTATCACTTTCTTGACTGATGTAGCTTTATATTGATATCTCAATAAAATAAAGACAAATGATAATATCATACCTTATAAATAATAGCAAGACTTTATTATAGTATTAAGAGAAGTCTTTTAGTTATCATATTATCAATAACTTCTCTATAGATAACTTCATTTTCTTTATCAAACTGAATCTGTTCAAGATTTTGATACAAAATTCAGAAATATAGTTGGATAAATTACAGATATGAGCACTTTAAATTAGGTCACATATTTTATAGAATATTTAAAACTAACTACAAAGATAAAGATAAGTTATCAGATATCAGAAATACTAGAAGAAGCTTGAAAGTTAGCTATTTATTATAATATAACTATCTATAGACAAGACAGATTTCTAGATTTATTAAATAAAAATAATAATAATTATCATTCTCAGAATTAACATAGAAGTTATCAAAATAATAGTTCAATACCAATGGAGTTAAACCAGGCAGAAAGTTATTACAATAATAAAAGAAATAACAATCAGCAGAAAAATAATAAATCAAAAGATATCTATTATATTTGTGATAAATCAAATCACTTTGTCAAGAATTATTATTCCAAATCAAAAATCAAAATTATAAATATAGAAAATAAATAAGAAGAATCTTCATAGTCATATAAAAAAGTTGAGTTTGCTTATCTTGAAGATAATAGAGAAAGATTATTAAAATTTAATAGCCAAATAAATAATAAATCAGCATGAATATTGTTAGATAATAGTACATTCAGAAATTTTATTGATAAAAAATTTATATAAAAGAATAAAGTCAAATTACAGAAGATTATACTAGTTATAGTTAAACTTGCAGATAGCAAGAAGATTACTACCATTATTATGATAAAAATTGATAAGCTAAAATTAGATACTTACAGAATGTACAAGATAAATATACAAGTCTTGAAATTGCAAAAATATGATCTTATTCTAGATAAATCTTGATTATTTCATACTAATCTAATTATAGATTGGAGAAATAATATTATTATCTTTATCTATAAATCAAAGATAAAGATGGCTTCTTAACTAGTTACAGCTTGTGATAGTTAATCAAAAAATTATAACAGAGTTGTGATAGTTAATCAGAGAATTATGATAGAGTTATGACTAGTTACAGCTCTCATTACTAGTCAAAAATAATAAAAGTGCAAGCTAACAATGAAATAAAGTCAGACTCAAGCTGCAATTCAATTTATATCTCAAGATAGCAAATTGCAAATTTGCTAGCAAATGCAGAGTTCTTCATTATATATCTTAATAATACTGAAGATAAAGAAGAAGCAAAAGAAAAGTTAATTTCATCAGAAGTATTAGATATCAAAAGAAAATATAATGATATATTTTCTGAAACCTTATCAAATCAGTTATCATCTAAAAGAGCAATTGATCATAAAATTAATCTTATTCCAGAATCTGAATCACTATTCAAATTCACCTATAGACTTTTTTCATAAAGATAGATGAGCTCAAGAAATAATTGGCTAATCTTATTCAGAAAGATTTTATTTATCTTAGTATCTCACCATTTGGAGCATCAATTCTTTTTGTATATAAAAAAGAAGGAATATTAAGACTATATGTTAACTATAAAGCTTTGAATAAAATTACTATCAAAAATCACTATCTCTTATCAAGAATTAATAAATTAATGAATAGATTTACTGAATTAAAATACTTTTCAAAACTGGACTTGTATTTAGGATATCATCAAATACATATTGCAAAAAAAGATATTCATAAGACAGTATTTAAAACTTACTATGAATATTATGAGTTCTTGATTCTATCTTTTGAACTCACTAATGTACCTGTTACCTTTATAATACTCATAAATAATATATTTTATAATTATCTTGACAAATTTGTAATCATATACTTAGATGATATCTTAATATATAGTAAAATCAAGAAAGAATATATTTAATATCTTCAAATAATATTAGAAATAGTTTGCAAGTATAAACTATATATCAAGTAAAAAAAGTGTAATATTATTCAATAGCATATAGAATATCTTGAATATTTTATTTTAACAGATGGTATCTCTGTTAATCAAAGAAAAATTATCACTATTAGAGATTGGCCAGCATCAATAAATATATTAGAACTTTACTCATTTCTAGATCTTGCAAGTTACTACAAGAAATTTGTGAAAGATTTTTCAGCAATTATATTATTATTCATAGTACTATTATATAAAAATCAAAAGTATAAATAGTCTACAATAGCATAATAAGCTTTTGAACAAGTAAAATAATATTTCATATTAGCACTAGTCTTATTATTACCTGACTCTAAACTACTATTTATAGTTATTACAGATACTTCAGATTTTATTATAGGAGCTGTGTTAAGTTAAAATCAAGATAAGGATAATCAACTAAATCAAGAAAGTTTCACTAGCAAAACAGAATTATCTAGTTTATAAAAAGAAATTACTTGCAATTATTCATATCATTAGATTCTGAAAGTTATATCTAGAAGATCAAAAGTTCACAGTTATCATAGATCATACCTTTTTAGAATATATTAAAACTCAACATAATCTTTCAAGAAGATAGGCTTACTAGTTAAAAACTCTACAGATCAGTAACTTTAAAGTTAAATACAAATCTGGCAAAGATAATATAATCATATATGCATTCTCACACCAATCACATCTAATAAATATTTCAGTAATTATTATCAATCTGATAGAAAAAGAAGACTTAATAAAGAAGTATCAAGCAGATAAATATTTTGTAAAAATATATAAAGTATTAAAAAACTTTAATAATATTAATTCAAAGTAGTAAATTAAAATTAAAAACTTTGAGTTGAAAGAAAATTTATTATATTTAAAAAATACAAGTCATCTAGTTATATCTGATAATAAAAATTTAAAGACAAAAATCTTATTTGAATTTCATGATACACCAATTACTAGACATATTAAAATTGACAAAACTTATATAGCAGTTTCTCAACAATTCTATTAGTCAAAAATAAACAAGAATATTCATAAATATATTACTAGTTATGAATCTTGTTAATATAATAAAAGTAGTAATTAATAATCTTCAGAATTATTCTAACTACTTACTATTTCAAAATACAGATAGGAATACATTATCATGGATTTTATAGTTCAACTCCTAACTATCAAATCTGAATATGATACTATAGTTATCTTTATAAATAAACTATCAAAAAGAATATACTTTATATCAACTATAATAATAATAACTATACCTAATATTGTAAAGATTTTCTTTGAAAATATCTTTAAATTGTATAGCTTATTTATAATTATAATATCAGATAGAGATGCTAAATTTATAAGTCACTTCTGAAAGTCACTTTTTGAGTAGTTAGATATTAAACTCACTATATTTATAGTCTTTTATCCTCAGACAAATGACCAAACTGAAAGATTAAATAGAATCTTGGAAAAAATACTTAAAATATATATTATCTATTAGCAAAACAGATGGGATGAAAATCTAGCTGCAACAGAATTCATCTATAATAATAGTAAAAATACTTTAACAAATTATATATCTTTTGAATTAGATTGTGAATAGATATCTTATATATTAATTAATATCCTCTCAAGATTTCATGAAATACTGAAATATCATGATAAAAATTATTAAAAATTTATTACTTAAAGCTCAAGAAAGATAATTAAAATATATAAATTAATACAGAAGATTTAAAGAATTCAGTTTTGAAGATAAAGTTCTTCTCTTTATTAACAATATAGAATCTCCAATAGATAAACAAAGAATAATTAAGAAATTTATATCAAAATTCATTAGATCCTTTGAGATCATCTTCAAAATATCTTCTATTACTTATAAATTATAACTATCATACAATATGAAATTACATCCAGTATTTTATATATCACTTTTAAAGAAATATAATTCAGATGATAAATTTAACAGATATTAATTATCACTTCTGATAATGAAAAAGAATATGAAGTTGAGAATATTCTTGATAGAAAAATTCATTATCACAAATTCTAATACCTTGTTAAATAACTTGATTATTCTCTTTATAATACAACTTGAGAATCTCTAAAAAACTTAAAAAATATTATAGAGAAGATTAATATCTTTGAAAAATTATGTACTTGAATATAATAAGAATATTATATTTTAAATAGGAAAGTATGTAATAATTTTGATTGAATTATCTCTTTTTAGATCTCTTTTAATTTAGATCTTTATTTTATGCTATCTGTATAACAGATTAGCTTTATAATATATTTCTAAAAAGATTAATTTCATTCTGATATACAGATGATCATTATGTATTTAATACATTTAGATTTAATATATTATTACTTAAATAATTACTATGTGTATCACAATTATTAATTTAGATTATTAATATTTTTAATTAATTATTTTCTTTATAATTTTATT
>CAJVPS010001503.1:0-15295 GCA_910591765.1 Ambispora leptoticha | reverse complement strand
ATAATAATAATTATAATATGATAGTAGCAATAATAATAATAATAATAATAATAATAATAGTAATGATAATAATAATGATGATAATAATAATAATAATAATAATAATAATAATAATAATAATAATAATATTAATAATAAGATCAATTTAATTTGATCAAGTCATATAAATATAATATGAAAACATATAAAAATAAACTGAATTTCAGAGAATCAGTAAATAATAATTAACTGCTTGATAAGATAGTTAATTATTTTAAAAAGAAATAGAGAATCTCTTCTAGTAAAGTAATAATACTAAAATATCTCAACTATAGAGAAGATACTTATATAAAGAGATGATGTATATAAAAAAACTATAAATAATTCAGTTTAAATTATTTTTATTATATTTTTATATATAATTTTATTATTATTTAAAAATATATATTTAAATATAAATATTTAAAATTTATTTTTTAATATTTTTTCAATAAAAATAGTATTTTTATTTAATATATTTTAATTAAATAGATTTTATTTTTATTATTTAATATATAGTATGTCAAAAAAAACTGGAATTTTTAATTTTCTTTATAAATATTTATTTAAATAATATAAAAATTTAAATATATATACTTGAGAGTTTGATAAATAACTTTATTTAAGACTACTTGAATACTTATTTTATTAAAATTTAAATTTTAAAATAAAAATATTTTAATAATAAGAAAACTTAAATAAATTATTATAAATAAATTTGATTATTATTTTGCAAATAGAACTTATTTACTATATTATCAATTATATATATTTAAAATTTTATATAATTTAAATAAATATTTATTAAATAACAAATAAAAAAGATTAAAAAAGTATTTTAAATTTTTTATAATAATTTTTTCAAAAAAAATTTAATAAAAAAATATTAATTATGAAATATTTTATTAAGATAAGCTATTAAATACTTTTAAGTAAACTTTTTCAAGTATATATATTTAAAATTTTATATAAATTAAATAAATATTCATTAAATATAAGTAAAATAGTAATTATAATTTTTTTTGTAATGCATTATATTAAGTAAATTATTAATTTTAGATAAGAAAAATTGATCTCTTTTTATAATTTTATTTAATTAATAATAGGTTATATAGTATTTATATTTATTATTTTTTTTAACTATTATTACAAATATTAATTAAGAATTATCTAATAATAAAATATAATATTTTTTCAATTTCTTCTTCTATAAATTCTTTTTTAATAGATAAGTATTTTAATATAACTTTAAAGCTATTAACTCTTCAATTTTTATATTTATTTTATATTAAATAATTGTAATTTTTTTAATTTTTTATTAAATATTCTTCTAATAGTTCTTTTAATTATTATCTTTGCTCTGATATTAAATTAATCTCTTTAAATTTCTTTTTTTATTTGCTTGATAAAATAATCTGATATTATTTTTATCTATTTATAAAACTAATTATTTTCATTATATTTATAATAATTAATTACTAAATAATTATTAATATGTAGATATTTATCTAAATTGATAAGCTTATTCTTTTTTAATTCTTTAAATATTTAATAAAAGAATTTTTTTTTATCAAGTTAAGTATAATAATTCTTTATTTATATATTTAATATTTTTATTTATTTATATTTTCTTAAATAATTAATTAATACTATTATTTTTTTTATATTTATTCTTATTTTCTTCTTTTATTAAAGATTTTTTTTTGAATAATCCTATTTTACTAATTGAATCAAAATATTATTGATCTTTATTTGAATTATCAAGTTTTTCACAAGTTGAAACTAATTAGATTTTTATAATTTTTATTAAAAATAAGAATATTACTTGTATTATTTTCTCATTTGATTATATTTTATATAATTAATTAAAATTATTATAAATTACTATTTTAATATTCTCAATATCTAATATCAATAATATTAGCTTTTATTTATAAGCTAATAAAAATCTAAAAGTAAGTTAATAAAATACTTCTTCTAATATTTTTAATTATAAGATAAGAATCTATTATTATAATTTTAAATAATAAAATAATAAGATCTTCTAATTCTGAATATTAAAGCTAATATTTATTTCATAAGTATATTTTAATATTTTTTTTTTATTATTATTATTAAAAATCTTGATTTTTATTTCTTTATCAATATTAAATAAGTTATTTTTTTCTTTAACTTTATAATATTTTTCTAAATAAGTGATAAAAATTTTAACTTATTTTTTTTTATTTTCAAATTATAATAAATCTTTATTTAATTTATAATTACTTTATAAAAATATATTTAAGAATAAGATCATAATTTTTATTTATTTTATAAATTATCCAGTATTTAAATTTGAATACTAAAATTTTTTTTATACTATTTTTTCATAATTTTGTCAAAATTTCTTAAGTTATTTTATTATTTTTAAGCTAAAATAAATATATAATTATTTATTAACTCTATATTATATCTTTTATATAATTTAATAATTATAATAAGAAATTAAAAAAAAGAAAAATAATAAAAAATCAATTAAAAAAATCTATATATTTTTTATATTAAATATAATTTTAAGTTTAATAAGTACTTTGTCTTGTGAATTAGAAATAAGTTTTAATGAGAAAGAGTATATTCTACTTTTGATATCTTGTTAGTATCTCTTAAATAATTTAGATTTAGAAAATAAAAAGAAAAATAAGAATGAATTGAATATAGAAAATACTTATAAAAAAATATAAACTAATAAGAGTTATATAATGAAAATTATTACTATTATTTTTTGATTTTGAATTATTTATTCTTATAAGATAATCTCAAAAAATATTTATTTAGTTATTAACATATCTTGATATTAATATTTTTAAGTTAATAGATTTTTTTTATAATAAATATATTAGAACTATTATTAAAAATACAAATTTTTATATATTATTAAAAGCTGTTGATATTACTAATAGGTATTGACTAGATTTACTTATAAGAAATTTCTTATTTGAATTATCTTGATTATTTATTAAGAACTTTTTAAATTACTATTTTTTGATTAGTATTAGAATGAAAATAGAAGATTTTTTATTTATCTTATCTCAAAATAAATATTATTAAAGTATTTCAAGCAAATAAAGAGATATCTATATATTTCATCTCTCATCATATTTATAAAAAATTATTTTAATAAATTAAAGTTATTACTTTTACATATTCAAAATATTTTAAAATAATTTTACATATCAAATATAAATATTTCTATAAATAAAATAATGATTTGATTTTCTAAAAAAAATATTTATACTATTTGTATTAAAAACAAGTCTATATTTAAAGAATTTAAAATTTTATTTCTTTGTAATTCTGGATATACTTTTACTTTTTTGTTAATATTTCATATTATTATTTCAAGTGATATAACAAAAGTAAGTAGATTTAATCAAATCAGATATGTCATTTATCATTTTGTTAAATAGTTTTCATATCAATAATTCTCATATAATATATATATATAAATAATTATTTCTTGAGTATTTCTTTTTATCAGTATCTTTAATAAAATAGAATTAATATATATAAAACTATATGAAAAACTATATTAGATTTTTCAAGAAAATTAAAGAAATTAAACTTAATTAGAATATTTATTCTGGAATTATGATAGATAGCATATTAGCTTTTTTTTGGCAGGATAATAGATCAGTTATGATATTATTGATAATTCATGAGATTATTGATAAGAAATAAGAAACAGAGCAAAAAAGAAAATAATCAAGAACTAATACAAATGCAATAAAGATGCATGCAGTGTTTGGTTCTGAATTTAAAAAAAAATTAAAAATTCTGAAAATAATAGATAATTATAAGTACAATATAAATGATATAGATATCATGAATCAGATATACTCATATTATAGCATACAAAAAGTAGCACAGTGAAATTGAATATCTATTTTTTTTTAGTTACTTGATACTATAATTATTAATGCATATTAAATCATCCAGACCATAGGATTAACACAAGAATAAAAAGAATTTTGCAATGAGCTTGTTTGAAATTTAATTCATTTTGCAAATGATACTGATGAAATTCAACTAAGTAGTTTAGAGAAAAACATGAAATAGCCAAAAATAACAAAAAATTTTGTACTCTCAGATCAACAATTAGTTCCTGGAAATCATCTTGTGAAGTGAAGAGAAGAACGTGAAGTATGTAGATAATACATATGGTTGACGAATAAAAAAGAAATAAATATAGATCATAAAATATCACATAGAAATCAATTATGATGTGTAGCATATAATATTCCTCTTTGCTGCAATAACATTAGGAATTGTTTTGTACAATTCCATATTAATAAATAAATTTTTTTTGCATCGCAAAATTTTAATAGTGTAATTGATTTTAGTTAAATTTTAATTAAAATAATTTCGATTTTATTTTTTTTTTAATTAAAAATAAACTAATTTAAGACTTTAATTAATCTTTTTAATCTATATTTGTAATAAGCAGTCAATTCATTTATCAAATTTAAATCATATTAAATAATATTATTTATTATTTTATTTAAATTAATTAAACGGGAGTCTTTTCCAAGTCATGTGTATATTAGACACTGCGGATGGAAAATTTTGCCATGTGGTCCAGGTTCTTAAGAATCATTTTGACCAATTAAAATGAAGTTTTTAATATAAAAATTCCGTTCTAGACCCGATTTACTTTATATCATTTTAGCGTTCAAATTTGGCCGCTAAAGTAGGATATCTTATGCTGTCCCTCGCTATACGTATTTATGTGTTTATCGTTTTGATTGGTCGCAATGCTAAAAAAATGATTAAATGCACCAATCATGAAGCTTTGCTAAGATCGTCCATAGATAATAAATCGGAATTTTGGGTTAAAGTATGGTTGACGGTTGAAATGCGGTTGGTAAAATAATTAATTATACAATATATCGTATGATAATGATGGTTGAAGTACGGTTGAGGTCCGGTGATACACAATATTTAATATAAAAGCAAAACCTTTATCTAATTTTCAAATATCGTTAAAAATGGTCGAATGGACAGATGCTCAAATCCGTATACTCATTGATGAACGTAGAAATAGAAATGAGGAATATCATAATCTCGGAAGGAATCAAACCGAATTTTGGGCTAGCGTTGCAACCAAAATTAATCGAGATCACAATACGAGCTTTAATGGGTACCAATGTAAAGAAAAATTTATGAATCTTGTTCGGGATTACAATGTAAGTTAATATTCACTCTGATCGGGAAAATTTTTACGTAACTCAATTCATGCTAGTAAACGCCGAAATCTATGATTAGTCGATGTGTGAGTATATGGCAGGGAATAGAAAAACACGAAGAAGCCGGATGGGTACGCAATATTTTAACGAATTCCGTACACATTTTTGGGGGAGGCCTGAAGATGATTTCGATAGAATCCGTAATATTAATAGTTCTAATCGTAGACGACGTGGAATTGGGGGAAATAATACGCCAGCACCATCTATTGGGGAAAATCGAAGAAGCCGAAGATCATTGTTGTAAGAGGATCAAAGTTGTGAGCATGCTTTTGCTACTCGTTAAATACTTTGGAATCCTGAGAGCTGCTTACTTAATTGATATAACCATGACATTTTCGCGAGTTGATACAGGCAAAACGCCCTTATAACTTAAATAAGTACGGATTTACACGTCTGGAAAAAGAGCCTTATTTTAGTTCGGGTTACTTGGATTCTAAAGTCTAGAAACTCATAAGGTTTAGCTTTATTGATACAATATAAAAATACATGTGAGGCGGAAAATTATCTACCACTATTCTTTAGTAAATTTTTCGATCCTGGTCCTTTTACTGGCTGGGGAGCTATCAACTGTTACCCGATCCTTTAACAACCCAACAATAACACCCCAATACTCGCTTTACGCCTTTTTGAATAGAATCAAGATCTTCCTTGAGGACCATTTTAGAAAGGTTAATTTGATATTCGCTCTTACTGGTGCAATAAAGGCCATCGGTGGCAAACATGATGAAGTGCCATTCCGTGGCTAAAAATATTAAGCTATAGTACATAACCATAATCACTTTGTTAAGAAAAATTTACCAGTAGAGACTATTCCGTAAAGATAATCATAATCATCTTGGAAAGCTTCATCTGCTGTACGTTTTTTCTTATTGGTATGGTTCGCACTCTCTAGTTGCATAATATTTTGGAGATAACCAATTTCGACATTACGGGGGCTTGTCTCAGCTATGCACATAAGATCCTCGTTTCCTTTTATTGTGTAATCGACACGCCTAGATGCTTCCTCACCAGAAACATTTTTTGGTATGATATATAGATTTTCTCTTCATTGGTAAGCCTCCGGACGATTGCCAGTGATGCGTTTAATATCGACGTAATAAATACACAACGCGTGGCTTCATTAGCGTTAGTCTGCATTGTCTCCAGATTCGAAAGTCTTAGTGTTATTTCATTCATGCACTGTTCGAGTGCTTTGTCGTCGTCATCGATTTCCTCAAAAATTAAACAGCAGAGAAAACGTTAACATATAACTGATATTCGATCGTTTCCTTGGGAAACGGTTTTTGCCGATCACTTGCCAAGAAAAATTCTTCACACATGATACCATAAAGGTAGTCGAAATAGTCATTACCAAATGCCTGGTCGCTTGTCTGTTTCTTTTTATTTGTTTGATATGCACTTTCGAGTTGTGCCAGATTTTACGATACAGATATAAAAAATCAGAGGTACCTCTTCTATAACTTCATAGAAATCTGGAAGGCTTCGAGAAGCAACTAATGCGTAATCAGCTCAAGAGGGGAACTCTGCGATTGTTCTTATCGAGATACAGTATATGAGAGTAATGTTATTGCACATGATTATGATGTCATAATATCATGGACTAATTTATCAACTGACCGGATTTTTTTTAATAATAAGGCAAATTAAATCACATCATTCTTCATGATATCAATTAGCCATCTATCCTTCTCGCCATATCTGTCAATGACAAGCAAGAACAAAAAACCGTCTCCTTCATGGAACGAATGGAAATTTGATTTAGCAAGGAGTTCCTTACTTGCTATCCAACGACAGGAGGGAAGTAAAGAAGTGAACCGAAAGGGAATCGTTGTTGCCAACAACGTATCAGTCAAAACCTATAGTGAGTTTTGTAATGAAGAACCAAGAATTTCTGTTAAATATCGTCTAGTTGATAGCCTATGAAGTACCTCTCGATCCCCACGCAATGGTGCAAGGAGAATTGAGTGTTGTGATGGGTAACTGGAACCGCCGATTATTATCCGTAATAGGAGAGGTGGACATCATTGTTGGCCCAAGAAGTGTTTATCGCCCCGATCTTAGTATCCGACCAAACCGGCGTCAACGACCTCCATTCAGACAGGCAATCAACTCATCAGGAAACCCTTACCCAACCATGGTTGTGGAAATTGGAAATACAGAGAGTGTCCGCAGTTTGCATGAACTAATAGCAGGATACTTTTCTCCACGAACTACTATTCAAATCTATTTGGCCATTAAGTTATTTCCTCCTCGTCAGGATGGTACCGTTGCATTGCTCGCATTACTTTACTTACGTAACAATCAAAATCCAATTGTACCCACTATCGCAAAGTCTTTTGGGACAGCACCTCTTCATGTTTCCGTGCAAAACTATCTTCGTAATATTGCAGGTTTTCCGGCTGATGGAATTACTGGCGTTGGGTTTGGATCAGGTCCCTGTAATGGTGCCAATCTTCCGGACTATCAAATTGCCATCCCTACAATCTCACTTTTTAATGGTGTTATTGGTGGCGTTCCTAATGGGGTACCCAATAATTTTAACATAGATTTATGGAATTTGCATGATACAATACTAAATCGTTTGTAATTGATATGGGTGTGGGCAAAATTTTTGTTTTATCGTACAAATCCAGAATGAAAAAAAAATAAAATCCTTCATAATTGATGATTGGTAACACTGCAAAGATAAATGGTGCTATTTCGTTAGGTTTTTCATGAAGATTGCTTTAATTCCAAATCCTCTTCTAAATCAACAACTTTACCATAAATTTCGTAGACGTCTATTCAATGAGAGCTTTTGGGTGATGTTGTTAAGCCCCACGAGAATATTATTAAGAATCGATACAAAAGAATTTTGAACCTCCCTGTTTTATGAATTAAAATCGTTCATAAGGCAACATTTGAAATACAGTACATATCGCAGTTATCTTCACTGATGGATATAAAAAAGCTAAATCTTTATTTTTATTGATAATAATCTTATCCAAATTCATTGACTACAGTTCTATGATAATGAATACCAGTTTCATTATCCAAATACGTAACAATCATGCCTCCATTGCTATGCTTTTATCAGGAAATTTAAGAGCATAGTTCCAAGGAAAAGGTGATGCAAAATTTTCTGAATACGCTTCAAGTGGAACTTTCGAATCTTTTGAATTATCACAATCAATATGATAAGTTTTATTGCCTCGAATGTTGGTCCACTAGTATCCTAGCCACGGCAAAAAAAAGTGTCGGTCACGTGATTTTCCGACCAATATCCAGCACTCGGCTGTATCACGTTATTACGACTGATGCCGGAGTAATGACACACTTTGCAGATCTTTAATTAGCCAAGTCAAGAAAATAATAGCTTTATTATTAGCTTTACTACAATACTATAACATGTTAAATGATTTTAATTTTCTTTTTTTTCTAGAATTAACATAACCAAAATACAAGTTTTTTTTCTTTTGATTTTTCAGTTTCTTGTTAATTATAGGCTTGTAATACCTCCTGATACTTATTAATCACTTTTACTACTGACTTCAACAAGCTATCAAAGATATCTACAAAGTAATTATTATCTATTTCTCATTCATATAAGATAAATACAATTTTCATAGTTTTTTATAAGAAACAATCTTTTCTCATCTTTTATTAATTATATTATATCTTACAGTTATTGATAAGTTAATAATACTCAAGCTCTCTTTTTTAATAAGATTGATTATTAATATATCTTGTAAGTTATCACTTTCTTTATCAAGATTATTTGTTCTATATTGAAATCAGAAATTATTTACTGAATTGATCACTAATATTTTATCTTTTTTCAAAAGTAAGTAAAGAATAATTATGTTGATATGTTGTTTCTGAGAAGGTAGATCAGAAATGGATATCATTTTTCTTTGTAACAAGATGCTTGCAGATAGGATAATAACTGTGAAGATATACTGAACAAGAATATATCCAGTTATTTACGTTAACATGATAGGTTTCATCTATGTCAGGCTGGATTTTCATGATTACTGCTTTTCTCTAATTAATTTTAAAATCATTCTACCATGATGAAAATATCCAATTTTCTTTAAATTAATTTATTTTGAGATCAAAATCAGATATCAATTATTCCATAAGGATCTGAGTAAGATAGTCTAGATATGGTTAATTATAATTATATTTATAGTTATATTTAAGAACTCACTAATAATTTTCTATAATCATGATAATTCACATTAATAATATGATAACTGGATATGCTAACTGAGAAAAAAGCTTCTAGTCTTTTTATTATACCAGTTTATTCATAGGTACCCTTATAATTTAGCAAGATTATAGCTATAGTAAAACTGATAAATTTCCTTTACACAGCTTTGATAGATTTTAGTAGAGCTTCAGAAAATATTCTTGGCTATTGACATGAGTAGATGCATATTTACGTATCTTTTTACTATGTTTAAGAGTTCTTTGATAGAATCTTCTGAATATAGGTTTTCAATATTTTAATTTGATATCTAGAAAGGATTAATAAAATCAAATTATTTGTGAATCTCTGAAACTTTTACTACAATATATATACTTGTTTTTGATTTTTTGTTCTTTAATCATCTGCTAATAGCATGCTTGAGATGTCAATAATATAGCTAAAGATTAGTAATATCTGATCATATCTCACTTATAACTAAGATCTCTCCAGCATTTTTGTCAACTAGACAAAATACTGGCAATAGGCCTATTTTTTGAAAACTGATGAAAAATCTACAAAGAACTTGTACTCTCATATTGATTTAATTCTCAAAATTGTGATGTACTTATTTAGTACTATCAAATATTAAAAGATATAAGTATGTTAAAGATATACCATATTCACCATAATTAGTATTTATGATAAAGAGCTTGAAGCACTCTTAATTAGTTTTAAATGTAAAATTTACAATAATTTTATTTATATTTTCAATATCAATATGATTGAGTAATGATATCACAAATTCAAGAGTCTTCACAAAATTATTTTCAATATAGTAAATAATTTTAAAATCTTTTATCACAAATTCAGATTATTCAATATAAGACTTTGCCAATATAAGCTAATTTTTAGCATCTATTATATACGTCTTCTTATTGAAAATGGATACCTAATAGTATACCTGCTCTCTTATATTTACTTCAGAATTAATAAATTTCTCATTATAAAGATATTCATAAAACTCATGATTTTGAATATTGCATTTAATATTTTCTTTAATCCATTCTTTTATCTTTGTAAGAAACTGAATTCTTTGATGCTGAGAATATGAATGAGCTTCTAGATGTTGAACTTGAACTAGAATATGATGTTGTTAAGGATTAATAGTAAGTATATTATTTCTCTCACAAGTGTATCTATTTATTAGAGTTCTGACTTTACTTATATGCTTTACTGATTGATTTTTGAATCTTTACTATTGATAATTCTCATATTACGTGTAATCAAGATATGCTATTATATGATTGGTGAATCTCTTTTCTTTGCAATTTAGGTATATATTATATACTTCTTAGTAATACTAAGATCTGGTCTCAATTGCAAAAAGAGCTATCTTTGTGAGTTGAAGAAAGTTGCTCTTAGCTATTTCTAAATTAAATACTTCTGACTAGAGATCACAAGAAACACTTTCAGCAAGTCATGAATTCAGCTTTACTTCAAAGACTAATCTTATAGATTCATTGTTACTTTTTGAATTTTGAAATTTTATACTAACATACTTTGCTATCTCATCTAGGCTATAAAAAAGTCTATTAATATCATTATTATATTGGTCATTTTGAATATCATCTGAGTTTATTATTTGCTCTTCAATGGAATCATCTTGCTCTAAAAATAGTTCTTTTAAGATGGTGTTAATTTGAAAAATATTAGCATCACTTGCAATACTTGTACTTTGAATGACTGTATTTAGATCAATCTCCAGTTTAGCTTTTTTTTAATATTAGATTTGTATTAATTTCTCTTTTATTCTTGCATCTTTTATAGTAATAGTTACAGATTACATACTTACATATTAGATTATTATGACAGAAGTTTATCATTATTTTTGCATAATAGTAGCTGGAGTATATTTTGGATTCAGAGGTTTGGATAGGAACTATTAAAGGAGATGAGATATATATATACTTTTTTTAATCTTTTTTTTTAATGTAGTCATCATAATCACTTGGGCATTATCTTTAAAATTGCTTCTACTTATTTTATTTCTTGATAATATAGCTATGTTAAATTATATAGTTTTAATAATATTAGCAAAAATGTTCAATTTTGATATATTTACATATTTATATTATAGTGATTTGCATTCCAAATTATCTATTGTGAATTGTCTCTTACATATGTATAATTCTTCTACCAGTAGTTTTTTGATAAAAATCTGCCATAAAAGTATATTGTATTACTGAATTAATAAAGATAAGTTTACAAGAGACTACTAATTATCATAATCTTTTGATTTAATTAGTAGATGATTGTTAAATTTTTTGGTGTTAACCTAAAGCTTTTTTTTACTTGTACTTTCACTTGAAATCACATTTTAGTTTGAATGGTAAGTGAATTTTTTATTTTATTTGGATATTTACAATCATAAAGTTAATTTGAAGCTTTTTATGTGATAAAGATCAATGAATTTGGTACTGTTACAGGTGGATTAGAATTTTGTGAATTTGAGAAAAATTATGAACTGTGACAGTAGATGAGAGAGAGCGATTAGAGTAATTTTATTATTTACAAATATCATTCAATATGAATATTTTCAAAGATAATTATGAAATGAGATAAAGAAGATTTTATGTATTGATTTATTAACTAATCTATTTTTATTCTTATGCTTTTTCTAAAAGCCTTAAATTCAGATTAATCAAATTATTTGATTAATGATGTATTTCATCTAAAGGATCTAATTCAAATTGTCATCTTTTCTGATAGAAAGAGCCTAACTAATATATTAGAATTACAATTTTATAGTGTGTGATTTTTACAAGTATTTCTCTTTGAGAAAAGATAATGTATGCAGTTTTATTTTTCTTTTTCTTGTAATAAAGACCAACAGATTTGATACTATTATAGGTGGGTTAAAGTTTCATGAATTTGAGAAAAATTATAAATTATAATAGTGGGTAAGAGAGAGTGATTAGACTAATTTTATCATTTATGAATATCATTCAATATGAATATTTTTAAAGATAATTATGAGATGAGTAAAGAAGATTTTGTGTATTGATTATTAACTAATCTATTTTTATTTCTGTTTTTTTTAGCTAAAAGTCTTAAACTCAGATCAATCAAATCATTTAATTAATAATATATTTCATTTTTTTTGAATTAAAGAATCTAACAAATTTATTGTCTTTTCTGGTAGAAAAAATCTAACTAATGAGTTTAAAATTACAATTTTTATAGAGTGATTTTACAAGTATTTCTCTTAGAGAAAAGATTTTGTACACAATTTATATATTTTTTTGTTAACTACTATATTAAAAGTGATACTAATTCTAATTCTATATAATTTCTTTATTATATTAATAGATTAAGCAGCAGTAAAGGATGACTAAAAAAAGAGTGATGTGATCTATTATATTAAAGAATGTGAATGATTATACTGAAAAATACTGGAAAATTATCATGATATATATATTATTAATAACATGTGCTAGAAAATATCTCACTATCAAGGCTGCTAAATTAGCTATCAAACAAGAAAATTATAAGCTAATCCAAAAATGCAATACTGATCTGTAAACCAAACTCCAAACTGCCCAAGCAGAAATTACTAACACATGAAATGAATTAGCAAACTTGAATTAGCTTCTGCTGAAGAGAAAAAATAAGGAGGGGAAATCATCATGATCAATAATATTGACAATATGTACTAAAAAATATCTCACTGCCAAAGCTGTTAAATTAGTCATCAAGCAAGAAAATTAAGTGAAAATCACTAACTCATGGAATAAATTAGCAAACTTAAATCAACTTTTACTAAAGAGAAAAAATGGGAGAGAAAATTATCATGATTAATAGTATTGATAACATGTAC
Organism: Ambispora leptoticha; assembly: GCA_910591765.1. Taxonomy (NCBI): domain Eukaryota; kingdom Fungi; phylum Glomeromycota; class Glomeromycetes; order Archaeosporales; family Ambisporaceae; genus Ambispora; species Ambispora leptoticha. The sequence goes on along the minus strand of CAJVPS010001503.1, from coordinate 1,947 downwards.
TAGAAAATATCTCACTGTCAAAGCTCTGAATTAGCCATCAAACAAGAAAATTATAAGCTAATCCAAGAATGCAATACTGATCTGCAAACCAAACTCTAAACTGCCCAAGCAAAAATCACTAAACTCATGAAATAAATTAGCAAACTTGAATCAGCTTTCACTAAAGGGAAAAAATAAGAAAGAAAATCATTATGATCAATAGTATCTACAATGTGTGCTAGAAAATGAAAAAAAATAAGAGATATAACACAATCTTGTGTGCTGAAGAATACTATAAAAAAAAGATATAGGCATGATTACAAATATGATGCTAAAAGATGCTGAAAAATAAAAAGTCAGAGATTATATAATATTATGAAATATTTGACAGTTAGATGATTCTCTTCATAAAATCTGAATTACAGGAATAATGATAACAGTACTAGAATTATTCTTGAATTTTCACTCAGAATTACGTATTTATTCAAACTTAAATAAAGATAAATGAATTTTTTATTTTATTTGAATTTTTACAATAATAATGTTAACTTGAAATCTTTTTTTGTGATAAAGACCAATGGACAGCTTATTCTATAGAATTATTTGTGCACCTTTACTTGAGATCATGTATATATAAATAAAAATAATTATAAAGATAGGCAAAAACTAAATATACTAAAATATATTGTCATAATTAATTATATAATATTTATTATTATAGTATTGTAGTAAAGCTAATAATAAAGCTATTATTTTTTTGACTTGGCTAATTAAAAATCTGTAAAGTATGTCATTACTCTGGCATTAGTTATAATAATATAATATAGCCAAATGCTGGATATTGGTCAGAAAATCATGTGATTAACACTTTTTTTTGCCATGACTAGAATACTATTAGTTCATCACTTACCATTTAGATATTAATAACATGAACTATAGATCCAATAGCAATTCTTTTGATGTTTACCTTCTTTATCTATATTATAATTTAGTTTTAAATGTGGAAATTCATGAGTCAAAGACTCTGAACTCTGCCTATTAAATTGATTTATTAGCAAATTAATAATCCAACTGTAGTTTTCTTTTGAAAGGTATAAGTTTTAAAATAGTATGGAATATCTTCAAAATTTGACATGAATTAAGAGAATTGGATTTAGATATCATAGTCAGAGTACTCACTGTAGTTGAGATGCCTATTTCAGATTTTGAAGATATAATAGTTTGATTGGTTTTGATGTCATATGACTCTGATCATTAATAATATTAATAGTTTTCAATGTCATATAATCTGTAATATATCAAATTTGAGAATTGATAAGTTTGTCAGTATTACAAGTAATCTAATTAACCATATGTCACTCTATATCATTAATCTTTTTCAGAGTTACAGGGTCATAATCATGTCTAAATAACTTATTCATTTTTCTTGCTTTACTGTAAGAGATCACTTTTCTCAAATCAAATTTCAAATTTTAAATTTCAAATTTTCTAATAAGAGTTTTACCTCTGATATAAGTCACAAGTCACAGATTGATTCCTAATTTAGATAAATGTAATATTATGAAATATCAGTGCAAATTAACAACATACATGTAATGTATTATTACCATTTTAAGATTATGTATATATAATTATTTTAAAATAATAATAGTAACTATATTCATGATAGTTGTTTACTTTTTATAACTTCAAGAGATTATATGACTGATTATTCTTTTAATAAGATGATATATATAAGATTTACTTCTAATAAAATATGATTATCTTTTTAATAAGATAATTTATACATATTTTACTTGTAACAAAAATATGATTATCTTCTCAATAAGATAATACACATGAATTTACTTCTGATCAAAATGCTCTCTTAATAGAGCAAGAAGAAAATAAAATAAGATATAAGATAAAATATGTGTATTTATTAAAGAAAAATACTAATTAACTACTCTTAACTCAGTAATAATTACT